>JWHW01024643.1:138422-162235 GCA_000931545.1 Papilio glaucus | reverse complement strand
CCGAGCGGTAGTTTTCGAGTTATTCTTAATAATGCATAATATGACAACGTTGAATTTTTTATTCAGATATGTCGAGCCCCAAAGACAGCAATGATCGGAAGCCCTACCCGCCTCCGTATGAAATACCGCATCCACCGCCGGATTCTACCAAAGAAACACAGTCAACAGCTTGATCCGGACAACTGCACATACATATTTGTATAAATATTGTGAAGTTAGTGTAATGTACGCGTAGTATGCGATTAAGAACTACCACGCCTTTCCCTTTGCTTTACTAACTCTGGAAAAGCAGGCTGATGTGCAGCAGATACACTGAGATTTGCATAGAGAGATAAAACCTATGCATACATTTTACTTCTCTACAGTGAACGCAGGCAGAATAAATAATAAATAAAAATGAGCTCGCGCCCGCAACCCAGAGGGGTAGGCAAAGATCATGGATTTCCATTTGGCGTGATTCTTCTATATTCATACATCTACGCATACATGTTAGTCGGTTATTGGTGCTCCTTGCATTTTCTGTATTCAATGTTTTTCTTGAGAAGAATTTATTTGAACTAGCATTTTTCAAATGTATTTAAAGCTTCAATAATTTTTTTGGTTTATTACACAAATTCTCGCCCTTATGTCCTTAAATACCACAGCCGTAGCCGTAGTAAGGCGGCTTGGCTGAGGCAGGAAGTATGTAACAGACAGAGACAGATGACGAGCGTGAAGTAGTATTTACACAATATCGCGTAAGTTATGAAGTGATGAAAGAAAGGATATGAAGTGACCATTACCCATAGGCGTCTGAAATAAACTAATGAGTTACAGATGCGTTACCTACCTTAATAGACAGAGTAGGGAGCAAACGGAAAATAGTTTTTTCCTTATCCTATCCATCCCTTCCTCCATCCAATCCTCTTCCCCTTCCCATCCTTTTCTTATGAGAAAAGGGAGGGATGGTAAAAAGGACCAGAATTAGGCTTTCGGCACCGCGCTCGTCAGACGATACGTAGAAATACTTCTGCTTCATGCCTTTCTAAGTAACGGATTAAAATGCTGGATTATATATTGTATATTTGGCAACGCGATCTAACAGCTGAATGAAACAAAAAGTAAATTGATAATAACTAAAAATTTATGTTCTTTATTGACATTATGCTTTCATCTAAATTTTTACATATTTTCTCCACTCCAAAACAATTGGTTTAGTATAATGGTGTACGTGATGACGCTGACGATCGTACCCAGTATGTTGGCGTAGTTGAGGTGGAACAAATTGCACGCAGTGAACTGGATGCGATTTGTGGACACCAGCTGCTTAAAAGTCGACATGAGATTTCTTCTTGATTGATCTGAAATAGTATTTTAAGAGTTATTTTAACATAATTTTTTTTTATTTTATTTAAAATTTTAACATAAATAAGATATACCTTCCCATATTTGGAATAGGGCAGTAGAATGATAGGCGTTCAGTACCAATCAATTATAATAAAAAAAAATCGATTCATCATCTTTTAAAATATTATTCCTGAAACTACTATTGAGGCTAAAATATTCTAAAAGCTCCTAAATTCAATAAGAAATCGAAACCAATCGATATGTAGGGAAGTGCTTCGCGGTAATCTATAAAAAAAATGTGCCTTAAAGTTTTAAATTTAAACGTTTAAATTAAACTGATGCAAGATGGAAGTGTTGAATAACTTACCACATTTAAAATTAATCAAATATTTCATTATCAGTATCTCAGTTTGCTCAACTTCTTTACTCATTTGCTCGTTAACAAAGCAGCACAAGTAGTACCATAAATAAAGTTGGGCAATCTTTGCAATGACGAGCCAAGACAAAGTTTTCTGCAATAACCAACGCCGTTTTACAAATAATAGCAATTGGTTAAGAATACAATTTCAATAATATTACGACGGTGAGTCTAGTTCAACTTGTACACAAAAATACTAAGCAAGTAAAAAACATTTGTGCCATACAATATCTCTATATTACATCATATTTTGAAAAATTACAAATAAGTACACAAAAATATAGAAGTAGCATAAATAAGAAAGGTGAAAACATAGCAATAACCTTTTTCCCAGATAATTATAAGAAATTAAAAAAATCTTATTTTTGTGAGTTATAAGTCGAAGAGTCATGTAAAATAACCTGAAGTGCAGAAAATTTTCTACAATATAAATATATGTGTAAAATATTATGATTATTTTTTGGTAATTTAAAACATCGCCTTCTACTATCCGAAAGGCAAAAACTTCTTCTCGTTAAATGGTTTTAGATTTTTGTCGGAAAATATGTTCCGTATCCATTGTTTCAAGTGTTTAATATTCTACGAATGTTAATTCTCTATATCTTCGAGCTAATGGCGAGGTGTATGTGTTCGTAGGAATTATTTAAAAAATAAATGCCTACGAAGACGGGACGGGAGTATCCAATCCATATCAGTAAAAACAAATACAGTACAGTCGTAGAACCCTGTGTTGTTGTTTACCTAGGATCTACGATCAATAGAGAAACTGCATTACTTCATAATACACGGATATATTGATTTAGAACGAAATGAAGGTCAAAAAAGCACCAAGAAAGCAAGTCTTTAAACATATTATATTTAGAAAAAATCATAGGTTTACCTCCATTACAATTATTATTGTTACGCCAATAATTGCACTAGAAAACATCAACCATACAGTGAAGAACACCTAAAAACAGATTGATTACAAATCGTACTTCTTTCATGGCTGTACAAAGATTACTATATATTCGCAGATTGATTAATTAAAGTCATAAACATCCAACTAATTTTTACATCATACAGAAACCGTTTAATTTGACTACCTTTGTTTGTCTCAAAAATGCATTGCCTCATCCACCTTTTTATTGAGGGACATATTGATCCATTAGAGAAAGCATTTAACTTCCTCCAAAAAGTCCGTACTACGAAGTAACATCTTGAGCGTATCTTTTCATACATACACACATACATATATAAGCGGGGAAAACATTACATTACTCCTAAACATTACATGTACCAAACTAATATATTTTATGAGCTGTTCCACTTAAAAAAGAAGAAAACTTAGTTGTTAGCGGATAAGCAACATTTTAAGGAAAGCAATAAAACTTACCTGTGTACCATGATTGATTTCCAACAAACGTACGCAAGTAGCAATGTCGTCATAGTGATGACAAAGCGATTATATCAATGTACTCTGAACTCATTTCAATAAAGGTAATTTTTGCATTTAGTAAATAAGGAAGTCTACATTTTCTTGTTGATTCTTGATCGATGAAAGTTAAGCCATTTTGATTTGTTTTATTCTCGTTGTTAAAATTTAATATTTGAGATAACTTAAAGTTTATAGTATTTAAAAAAGCTAGCAGAAGACATAGGTGCATAATTAGATGCGTTATGGTCAGAAATAAAGGAATCTTGAAGATAACTACGTATGGACGGTAACCCCAAACAAATTCATTAACTATCAAACTTAGAAACAATACAAACAAAAATCCAAACCATAAATGCAATTTGTATGAAAACATTCTTGCACTAACGTTGTTTATTTTAAGTCCAAGAAACATATTACGGATAATATTGTAAATTTGCACAAAAGCTTCATCGTCGCCCGTTAAATTCAGGACAGCGATTATAACGTTAACTATAAAATTATTTATTCCATCGATATCTGGTAGATTATGTTTAAGATCCAAATAATTGTTAAAATTTACGTGAAATAAATAAATCACCATTGTAGAAATTATAATCAATGTTGACCACAGCGCGACCCATACTTTACGTCTGGATTTTTTGTTTTGGTCAGTCACATCAAAAGGTTTTCCCAACCCGAAAATTGTGCAGATTAAATTATATATGTGAAAATATTCGTAAAACATGTTACACGTGTATATTTAAACAACCTAACTAACGAAGTGTTATTATAATTGTATCAGCGAGTGATTGTTTCGACGACAACACCCAAATTATAACCTTATAGTTTTAATTATGGTTTTTTAGTATTTTATAATTGGATTATTTGAACTATGCTGTTACAAATGAGTTTTTAATTCGTCCCTTTTATTTTTTATGTAATTAAACATCTCACCCGCTAATGATATCTACTAAGGTGTAATATACATCACGTAACATACATAATTGTCTTACCGAGAATTCGCACTGCCGAAAACAATCACTGCATGCTGTTGTCTCTCCCATTCTCTGAGATGACAACATGTTTAATGTGAATATTTTCGGCAGTGCTGACCCACAATTAGAAATTAAAAATAATAGACATATTTTAGGCTTAAATGCAATTTTGCTGTTGTCGAAAAGGAAAGCTATATTAATGTCTGACTGCCTCTCATCATCTCCTTGCCCTTTTCCCACTCTTGTGGGGTCGGCACAGCATGACTGTAGTCCATACTGTATAGGTTTTGGCTATAGTTTTTACGACCGGCCGCCTGCCTGACGCCAACCCTATCAACAATGTCTGACTGCCTCTGTTGATAGTATATAGGTTACGTAATATTTCCTGCTCATGAATAAAGTACACCAATACTCAGAATAAACAATGTTTCAGTTCAAATAATTACATTCCAGTGAATAGTATGCAATTCCCCCGATGTTATCTTTCTTTTTGTTTATCTAATCGGTGCTAGCTGTCCACTTGGTGCGATATAATTCTTGTGTTGATAACACCTGTTAATAACTGTGGCCAACGAAACAACGTTCTTGATTGTTCTTTATTTTATTAGTTTTTGCAGTTTTGTTTTAATTTAGTAAACATGTCAAATGGTAAGTACAAACTTTATAATATATCTCAATCATACTGGAAATGAAGGGATGTGATTTTCATAGTAAAATATACTGTAACTTGATGTTAGTCATGATGCGATCAAGTGATGAAGACGACGATATTAGAAATATTCTATTTCTAAATCTTCCATCTATTCCATTTTCTTATAATTTTGTTATGTTTTTTGACACTTGCTATTCTCGCCCATTGTTGCTCGAGTTCACTACACTTGATTTTTTTTTAATTAAGCCAATACTAGTTTTGGATTATGTAGCTTTATGATGGTGAAATAAAAAGAGTCATACTTTAAAAATAAAAATGCGCTCACGCCCGTAGCCCACCCCTCATACCCAGAGATTACGGATTTCCATTTGGCACGCAATACTGGCACACCTCTCTCGCTTCTTATATATCCATACATCTACATACACATTGTCGTCGATCGGGCAATTCCTCTTTCTTCTATCATCTTTTTAGTATGACTTTTTAAATCTTATCGATTTAAGTTCCCCTGGGACATCCCCTGCCAACTCTGCCGAGGTCTTGCATTTGTATGCTAGGTTTGAGATTTAATTTTATTAATCACGGCATCCCAAGCAGGTTTTTTTTATTTCAATAGCCTGGCGTATCATCCTGAGTAGGATGCGGTGTTCTTTTGCGAGGACTTGTGGTGTATCAAATCTTATATAATGGCGGGGGTCGTTTAAAACATGATCGATAGATGTGGAAATATTATTAAAATAGAAATGTTCATACATCTTAGTCATAGGTTAAGCGCGCGTATGTTTGTTTATTTGTATGTTTAAAACATGTTTTATAATTTCCAGTGCCTCCACCTGGCGGTCCACCTCCGTACGGCAGCTATCCACCGCCGGGCGCGTTCACCTACATGCCCACCCCTGTCATGATGCCGATGTACCCGCCCGCACCCGCCGCGCAGCCCTACCCTCCCACCTACGTCACCAACCACATCTACCAACCACCACAACAAGCCCCCGAGCCGATCACCATCATCGACAGTAAGTCTATATTTTAATTCTCAAAATTTTCGCATCATCCATTTAATCTTCAAAAATAAATGTAATTTCCTATTAGTTTTAGGTACTTGTTATATGTTATAGTTAATACAATTCAAGGAGCCTAAAGAGCAAGCGGTTCACTTGGTGTTACCTGTTGTCCTGGGTGAGCCACGAAACGCGACAGGACAAGGCGCGGTTATATACGACATGACGCGGCCAATACTTCTTAACACGCGACTGGTTAGGGCGGCAAATTTCTTCAATAAACAAGCCTAACTACATTGTAGCTACATCATAAATACACGAATAAATAAGCAAAGCATTCTTTAAAGCTATACAACAAACATAACAAAAATAAATATACCTAATTACATCTAATATAAATCTTTGCTTTTAAACCAATAATAACTTTAGTAACGTTACATTTATCCCTTCTCAGATTCCGGTCCAGTCATCGACTGGGTGCCGTCCACGCCACTCACTGCGCGTTCGCTGGCTGACCGGGCGGTGGTGGCCGGCAGAGAGGGGTGGGACAACAGCCCGCTGTGGGTGATCCGGGCGCACCACAACGGCGAATGCGTGCCCGGCAAGCTAGCTGTACAGCACAGCTCCGCTTACATACCTCACGCCGGTAGAGAAGTGCCCGTTCATAATTTCGAGGTATTAATCTTATAAATTCATAATTGAAGAATTACTAAACTTGAGTGGCAAAGGTCACGTTGTTCGTCAAACTGACATAAAGCTGTCGAGTACGCAGCTTAGGTAGATGGAAACGTGGACTGATGATCTGGTTCGTTGTGGGAGTGCACTGAATGAGGTCGGTTTATGATCGATTTTCATAGCGATTAATGCGGGAGACCTACGTCTATTATTGGACGTCTCTTGGTTTGAAACATATGAACATATCACATAAACACTATCCAACTACCGTAAGACACTTCATCCTACTTACGGGTACATTTTTGTAGAATAACAGCAATCTCCTTTTACCTGTTCTCAAATCTTCTATTCTAGTGGTATCGTATTTATGACATGATGCCATAGTTTTATCATAATGAATCATTATGACAATTTTTAAGGAGAATACCAAATCAACAGTTATGAAATCATTCAGATACCATTGCGACGGTCATGTTTGCAGAAATAGAAAGTAGGATATCGTAAAAACATTAGAAAATAATAAATAATATATAGATACACCAAAAAATTAAAACGATAGGCCGTTTGAACAGCTTTCCTACATGATGTGTTGTCAATGCCACAATATAAAACAATAGGATGTGAGCTCTCGTGATCGTATCACAATTATGCTTTCAGTGGTCAAGACAATTTACGTTTGTACAACCTATTTTGTACATGAATTTATGCACAAGCTAGACATCAATATACGGATAAGATCCTGAGAGTTCAAACACGCAACGCTTAGGACCTAAGAACTATTGGCACACCAAGCTATCGTCTCATATTAATAATGATTGTTATATTCCAGGTTCTTTGCGCGCCCGCTAACGCAGTGCGTTGGGTGTCGGCCAACAATGGGCAGGTCCCGCCCGGGGCGATCGCCGCAGGGAACACCCACAACGCGGAGCCTCTCTACGTGGGCAGAGTGACGCATATGCGTTCCGTTACTCCAGGAAAGGTATGTAATTTACCACTAAATTGAAAAAAAAACAAATAAGAAGAACTTGGCCGCTCACGGAATGCAGGACAGATGTGATACATTACAGTGAATACTAGAATTTATAATAAATAAAAACAAGTAAATACATTGAGTAAATTAATAAAACAGAATAGTCTCTCAGTTCAAATCAATTTTAATATAATAACTAATAATTTAATAATAATTTAAATATACTTACTTATACATATAAATTAGTATGGGAGCATATACATATGCACACAGAGAGTTGGTGAAATAGAAGGGGCGTAACGCCATCAGAGCGTCAAGCCGTATGCCGTCACGGCGTACAGGTCGATGTTTCTACCAAGGCGCGCCAATATATGTTAAAATTAAATTATGTGTAATAAATGACTTTTTTCCAGATCCATCCGAGCCACGGATGTTGCTACATTTCGTTTAGCGGTGGCGAGGTCTCCTACAAGTACTATGAGGTACTCTGCAGCGTCGTTGGCTAAACGCAACGCAACGGATACCAATGTTTTGTTTCTACTTCAAACATGATTTGAATGCACATTACATAATTCACTAAAATTCCAAAGAAAGATCTATTTTTTGTTAATCCAATAAATTCAATTATATATTTTGTAATCGACTAACTTTTATTTATACTAACGAACGTAATAGACTTTGCCTTACATGGCTTGCTCGTCAAGAAATGAAAATACCTCCTGGTACCCGATGACCAACAATCTAGCAAGCTTCGGGTCCAATTGTGAATTCTAAACCAACTCAGGACCTATTCAGTTCCTGAAGTTTTATTTTTTAAGGAAAAATGAGTTAAAAGATTTTTTGATTTAAAGTAACCTTATGTCTCGTCACCTGAGATGATGAAAAAATAGATCATAACAACAGGATGACAGAGGGGAGGAGAAAAAAGTTAGTTTCCTTTTCCTATCCATCCTCTTTTCTGTCAAATCTTCTCCCATCCCTTTTCTAATAAGAAATATTTTTCAATAAAAATAATTTGCTTACTTCTCTTCTTTTTCTTATCTATAAATTATATCTCCACCTCTGTCGAACATTAAAGGCTGGCAACGCCTCTGCAACTTATATTTTCTTAATTTAAAATATTAATCTGGTAGTTGCGGGTGGGTTCACGGTTGTCTCCTTGTTCTATGAAAAAATATCAACAGTTTAATCTTACTTACAGGCAAGCAGTAGCACCAAGACCTTTATGAACATAATATATGGAAATGTAAAAAAGATTCTTTGCTATCATAATATTTTCAATAAATACTATATTTATATATATCTAGCATTTATACCGATAGAAGAACTATCAATCAATTAGATAAAATATCTAAATACACAGGATGTTATCAATATTGAATATCGACATAGAACGAACCAACTATTAAAACCCGATTAAAAACGGAAAACGCAAAAGTTACTTACCTCGAGAATCAAAACGGAATTTTCAACACTTGATTTGATTGCGTCACAAACATCGTTATGTAGCCTTCTAATAAAATGAAGTGTAAAGATTTCTATGAATAAACTTCCCAGGTCAAATGTTTGCAAATATAATACCTATACTTATTTTATAAGTTTATTCATCATCGTTATCTCCCTGTCCATTTCGCACTCATGTGAGGTCAGCGCAGTATGATAGGGTCATATTGCCATACTGTATAGATTTTGGCTATAGTTTTTGCGGCCGGCCGCCTACCTGCCTGACGCTAACCCTCCCCGAAAATTACTTTATAAATTTATTATTTTACATATTTGTTATAGTCCAAGTTCGGGATATATTGGCCGGTAGGCATAGTTATTTACTTTGTTTTTAGTTTTACAATTTTTGTACCTTATTTTTGAAATCGTAACAAAACTAAGAGACAGCTTTAAAGCGCTCAAGCTATCTCTCTATTGATTTCTATAATGGTAGTCACCATTAGTAGTACCATTCCACCAGTAGGCACTATTTTAAGGTAATGAAAAAGTATTATAACGGTGATAAATCTTTAATTATTATAACTGAATATAAAAATACAAGGCATTAAAACTGATTTCATTATATTTTAAAAAGAATACTTTTACGACGAAATTATTATTAATATGATTAAATATTAATAAAACTATACATAATAAATAAATTGAACGTAATTTTTGTAGCAGTGCCGTTATCATCTACCCATGGGGTTGGGTGCGTCGTCTACGACCATTACAGACGGTGGGCCGCCGCCCCAGCCGCCTTCGTTCGGCTGCTGCACCACGTTCACACCACCGCCATCATCGCAACAGCAGCTGCAGCACAGTCCCATTGTCTGACAACAAAACAGTATAAATATACTTAACTACATCCAATAACCGATCCACCAGTTTCTAAAAGTTCAACGTTGCACGTAGATTTAGGGTATCAATAGATTACCGCTGTACAGCAAATCATTAATCTGTCTTATAAGGAGAGTCCTGTACTACTTTTGTCAAAACGTGATTGACGTGACCCGTCGAGCTAACAATTCTGCTCACATTCAAGGCACAAAAATTCCACATTTGTCGATCTGGTATTGTCGTCTCGTTATTAATTATGTTATTGATTTAGTGAGTGGTGCAGCATTATGACACCAATAAAATAGCCGACTTGAGAGGGGAGGTAAACAATAAATAAATAAATATGCAGTCACGCCCGCAACCCAGAGGGGTAGGCAGAGATTACGGACATCCATTTAACGTGATCCTGGCACACCTCTCTCGCTTCTTCTACACCCAAATTATTCATACAAGGGGCCTCCCCCTTGTTTGAACGATAGGAAATGAATTAAGGATGTACACATAATTCTTGTAATTGAAATTTATGTACTTCTATTTCTTTAAGCCATCAAATAATTTTTAAGGTTAGGTACACGTAATAACAATTTTGTAAGGTACTAATTTAAAATATTTGAAACACATAAAGACGGAAATAGATTGTAAATACCTGAGATTGTTTATTCCAATGGACCAGCGTACCCTAATAAATCACTTTTAAAAATGCCACATTTATACTAAAACTAAATGAGTCACAGGTGCAGTCAGGGAATTGGCGTGTTATCACACACTTGATAAGATTGAACAATCAATTCTTGTAAATTTGTATCACGTAGCTAAAGATAAATAGATAAATTGCTATAGAAGTGTTTATGTAACATATATTTCAATTGCTGAAAAACATAACACTCTTCAATGACAATATTTTATTTGTTACAGTTTTATTGAACTCGAAAAGTCGCAGCTGTGTTTCCCCAAAAGAGGGAAAAAGGATGATTTAGGCGTTAATTACTTAATAATTAACACCTAATTTGTGTTCTTGGAAGTACTTATTAAAAAGTTACTGGAGGAGTAAATTAAAAATTTATTAAAAGATTGCCAATTTGATTTTCGAAAGTAAATCGAAGAAAAAAATCGCTACTTTAATTTTACCATAAACAAACATCTAGAAAGATGTATAACAAAAATTTATGAATTTATTACAGCTATGACAAGTCTATTTTATAACCAAAACTCTTCGTTTCTCATGAGAAGTTATCTGAAAAATGCAAAATCCTTATGTTCTTTTCACCATTTCATGTTTAATACACGATAATTTATTTATTATGTTCTTTCGCCGTTATTCGAGGCCTTGTAAACAATATTAAGATAACAGTCTAGCTGCCGTAAAGGTTGCAACTTGTTGTATATGGATATATAACGGAGTCTAATTTAGAATTGCTTCAAGGGCCACAGTGTGAGTCGTTCACATGCTACCAGTTCCTGCCATGCATGCTAGCCTCTGACAGCCTTGAAGTTTGTTACGTGCGGTTATCTGTTTGGTTTTGGTCCACCAAACGATGGCGCCGTATGCCGTGGTGATCATAGAGGATCATTGGGGTGACTGATGTATATGGCTATAGCACCACTCTTAGTGTAAGCCTCCATCGTTTCCCAATCATCTTTATACATTGCCAGAATCTAATATTTGCCCTATTTACATACCTTGTATTCTAGATGCTTGTTCTAATTTAATTTGCTGTTTGGGATTACGCCTTTTTTTTCGTGGGGAAATGCCTCATATTCGGCTCTGTGGGAACGGAGAGCGGAATTATGTCGGGCTCGTACCAATTAAAGCACTCTGGTCGCCAACAGCCGTCACGAAGGGTCACGGGATCTCCGTTCGGAACGCCACCACGACCCCTCAAGTGCTTCGCTAATACTTAGCCCATCCCGAGATGACGTGTGTCACCAACCTCAAACTCTGGGCCGTTTGATGCAGGTTAACTCCCCATTGCAGTAAGGCTGGAAAAATACCGTCAGATCCAGCCGCTTTGAAAGAATGAAAACTGTTGATGGCCAATTGGAGCCTGGATTAAGTTATTACTTGCTCGGCAAGTTGCCAGTCGCAAGGTTTCGGTGTAAAGGTAACCTCTCTCCATTCTCGTACTACTCGTTGTGTGAACCTCATGCACCATATTAGTTAGATGCAGTGAGCGCCGCCCGGACATTTTAATATACCATATTTATTGTAATATGGAGTAATACGTTCCCGTCGCGGAATATTGAAACAAAAACGCAAGCATGCGTTGTATACCCCGTTGAGTCTTAAAAATATGTGGGGCCGTAGTCTACACCACAGTAGTTAAAACGCGACAATATTACAGATTCGGCAAGTCTCAACCGGACATTTTCGGTTAGATAACGTCTTTCATCGTAAAAAACTTTCAGCCGATTGAAAAAAAATCTTACAGCCATTCTGATAAGTTCAACAAAGCGCAGGTCGCTGTCCATGTGCACCTAGATTTTTCCTGACGCAGACCCATTCCAAGCAGTTATTTTTAGGTATTACTTGCAGTTGATGACGTTCAATTATCCGAATTTGCTTTTTAGTGCCTTATATCAAGTTTTTACACTTTTGCGTCTCGTCTGAAGACTACAAAAATAATTTTTAGTGACCCATTTTAGTTCCGAAACAAACATTTTGAGATAAAAAGAATAACACAGGCAGTCATAAGGACTGCTGAAACATGTGGAAAGGCACGTCAATATTTAAAAATAAAAAAATAATTCCTCATATCTTAACAGTAACATTCAAAACTGAATACAAGAAATGAAATAAAGTTTGCCGAAATTGTTCCAAATTCAAATAAGTATGTTCCTCGAGCGTGATGATCACGCGAACCTATAAGGTTTTCCTTTTCCCCTGCCAACGATCGCCTAACGCGACTAAAGTTTTCACTTCAAAAAATTTAAAATACATAGATACTAAGAACAAAATTCTAGTGCGTTCAACATTTAGTTAAGTTTTATCTTATCATTTACCAAAATATTGTTTAAATATGATTATTGTATTCAAACAGACTTTTTCTAATCGTTACCCAACACCAATTTTGATCCGCCGTAAAAGAATGCTGTTAATGCCCTAATCGCTTCCCACCCTTTACATATTAGCCTATGTAACGCATTGTAACTCTGGGAAGCAGTGGTCAGCTGAGCAGCCCCTTGTTTGTTTGCTATATTCTACCATAAAAAACATAAGATTAATATGATTACAAAATATTTCGTAGTATGGCATAATCCGTGTCATATCATAGTTTATACATTAGTGTTTTTCCTATAATCCCCTTAATCATCGCGATATTTAATTACTGATAAGTGTCTGTAAAATATAGCTACTGAGTTAACATTTATTTCCGTAACCCGTTGTCCTAAGCAAGCGACAAACGCGGCAACGCGAAAATTTAAAGTCGTCGTTGTATGTATGTACATACTACACAAGATCACCGCGTGTTGAGGTGTAGTCCATTCCATCGGGCGGTGTTTACTCAACGATATTAAATATACTTAATAATTTGGTTACTAACTTGAAGTCAATAGAAAAAAATAGAATAAGCAGATAATGATTGATTTATTAATCTCTTTCAGAGCGCTTGTAGACGTCCTTCTTTTCGCCGGACGACGGACAGTGTTTTTTGCCGGATTTGCGGTAGTGTGTGCAGGCACCGGATACCGGTCCGGTGACCGGTTTACGCCGGTTGCACCGCCGCCTATTTATCACGGTCCAACGTCCGGTGAAAAAACGGACATCTACAAGCGCTCTTATTCCCCTTGCAGTTTTTACCAATTCCGTATTTTCTAATTGTAACCAAATAACATGCAACTTAACAAATGATTACGCATTCATAATTGTAGTTACGTTTGATGATTAAGATTGCAAGTGATAATTAAAGCCATAGAAGGGAATATAGAAACTGGTTTTTATGCTGCGGTGTGTCTGTGCAAAAACATTTTGGAATGCATGTATTACAAACTCTAAACATGACGTAAGTGTGCCGAACGGATTCCAATTGTAAGAATGTAAATTAGGTCCAGAAATACACGAGGCGTAAAACACGAACAGGTCAGGGGAATAAATAAACATGGGAATACATAATACATGTTTTAGTTGAACAAACAATGACCAAATGTAAAACTGTCTTTATTGTAAATAACATTTCATAAACTATTCATCCTTGATATTATTTTGACTTACTTTATTATTTATATTTTAAAATTAAATAATTACATTAATATTAAATTAGTTGCTAACTTTAGTACGACGTTCTTAGTTAGAAATTTTATGTTCATCTTTCAGAACTGTCATTTTTCAGTTAAGTACTGAAAAGAACAAAGCCCAAAAATCTATATTTTAGATAAGCACATATATTAATCTGACCAGGGAAGCCAGAGGCAAAAAACTATACCCAGAAATATCATTACCTGGACTATCACAGGTAAAAAACAAACATTAAATAAAAACGCAATCTGACGGTTTTTAGAGTCAGAATTATTGCACTGTATATCATAATGCTAATAATAAGTTTTTGTACTAAATATGTCAGCGATCATAATCAATATCTAGCCCAATTTCGATTGAAAGAAATAATATCTTATTTTGATTGTATCATTTAATTTCGTCTATTAGCTATTTACGGAGTCGTATGAATAATAAAATAATATTTTATGGATATAATTATTTTAACACTTATAGCTAAATAAAACATTTAAAAATTTAATCTTATACTCATATTTAATTACATATTTATAGATTATACGTTTTGTGGATTTCATTGACAATAAAAATTTAAAACCTTGTCCAGATGGTGTGTAAAACACGCATAAACGTAATAGGCGCTTCGCGGACCTTTAGTCCAGTAATATAATAATAAAAATAATAAGAAAATGGCGCAAAATTACAGACGTACTGCATATAGAAATTGAAAAGTGATTTGCAGTATGAGGGGTTTACTTTTGCTTTAGTTTAAAGACACAAAATAGTAGTAGTCTTCTGAATCAAAACAAACGCCGCGGAACCGCCGAAAATGAGCATATTACGTGGATTAATAAAATACGTGTGTATATAGACGTTATAGAAAAAAGGAGGTATATCGAGTATTTCTAGAATTTCATTCATTAATTTTGGGTTTCAAGGTAAGGAAGAATGTGTTTTATTAACATATGTATGTATGTATGTACAGTATGTTTAATGCCTAAAAAACAAAGACGCAAGCTTGTTTGACACCATTTCAAAACGTACTGTATACGGTCCCAATTGCAACTCATGCACAATACCATGAGTCCAATGTCACAGTGGCGTTCTTACACAGTGTATGACAAAAATCGCGCCGCGAAATAAACTAACCCGACCAACATATGCCGCATAGATTCGTTATTCGGTGTACAAACAAAAGCACACCCAAGGAGATGAACCGGATTCGATACGTTCCCCGCGAGTTATCATGTTATGGTTCTCGCATTGTGATAGTGTTTAACTTGTGCTTTGTAATATAGAAGGTTCATTTCAGGGTAGGTAGATTTTTTAAGCGCGTTATTTACGCCATCTGGACAAGTACTATGTAACTATCTATATGGCGGTGGTGGTTGGTTGATGATGATGGCAGGTGGTTGTTGTATGGGCGCTTGCACCACATGGTGGTGGTGAACGGTGCGCGGCGAGGGGGCGCAGCAGTCGCAGCATAGACACGGGATGCAGCAACAGCAGCAGGGCCGCACGGATATGTTGCAGCCCATCCTGGAACATGACAAACATTTTTTTTAATGTAAATAATCAGTAGCCAGAGATTTTACAAGCTATAATTTCCTCAAATATCTACTCTATATAACATCAATATACCTACTAAACTATCGATCTATTAAATTATAAAAAACGATGAGATCGTTACTTTGTTCTAAATCATCTGATCAACCCATTAAAGTTTTGAGTTCTATTTATTTTTGTATTTTACTGTCAAAATTATTGGTGATAAATCCCTTTCACAAAAGGCTGGCTGGGCTTGGCACTTGACGGCCTTTAAGAAAGGAGTACGCTCTTTTTTTGAAGGAGACAGTCGTAGTGGTTTCAAAATGGCGTTGGAAACAGATCATTCCACAAGTTCTGTGAGGCATGAAGTTATGCGGAAAAAGCGAGGTAGTGGGGGAATGTCCATGGAATTTGAAGCTAGAGTAATGACGAAACTCAAATATTGTTTCAAACAATACTTTGAAACACTCCCCATGGGTGGGGCATTAGAAAGTTCCAAAGGGCCCATTGTCCCTTCGCAAGGCCAGAGGATCAAGCTGATTAGTAAGAGTTTGATCGCTAATCATTGATTCCTGGTATTCAAAATAGATAAACAATAAATAAGATATTTTAAAGTGAAATGCTGTCATGAACATTTACGTTTTTGAATTCAACACGTGAACAAAGCCGTAAGCTTCTGTTAATATTAAATATCCCAAAAAAAGCACAGGTCATTAAAAGGACTGCTGACAGACGTGAAAACTCAAAACAGGTAGGAAGGCGCGACAGCAGTTCAAAATTAAATAAAGAATCAACAAAAATAAACCGTTGTAACCTTACATTGAAATTCAAAATTCAATACAAGAAAAATAAATGAGAAACAGTTCAACGAAACTGTTCCAAATTCAAATAAGCATATTACTGACGCGTGTTGCTGTCGCATGCTGAGTATTTTGTTCACGCGAACATATATAATATATGATTTTCCCCTACCAAATACCGTTTAACGCGGCTAAAGAAGTTTCCACTTGATAAGAAAAATGTAAATGAACGAACCATTTCATATGGTGATCACGAAGGACAGCCAAAGCAATTAAACTCATGTTCAAAATGAAAACGCAGATTAAATCCATGTCACAATGGCTATATAATGGATATTAATTAATAATCTATTAAATTAAATTATTCAATCTCAGGTGACTATTAATCAAAGCAAACACATCGTGGTACTAACCTACCAATAAATAGCTTGTTGAAAATCCCCGTACAATCTGATTCATAACTGGCAATAAATTACTCTTCTACATGATTACTACTGTAGTGTGAGAGCATACTACAAACGTCATATGAGATGATGTCATTAAAAATTCATGACTGGAATTGCAATTGTGTGACAAGGAAAATCATTAATTTGTAAGAGTCGCTACTAAAATATTAATCAGGAAAGAAAAATTATCGTTTGTTTTCATTTAAGAAATGTCAATGCCATAGTCAGTAACAGATGCCAGATGCTAAAAAAATACAACGTCGAGTATTTCTCAATCTATTGTATTCGGTGGCCAAGCTCTTATGTTAAAATATAAAAAAAACACTTTCTAGTCTACGACGTTCTTCAATGTAGGATGAGATTTCATTTTAGATATCAATCCTACATTCCTTGGAAAGTAACTACAGAAACAGAGGTTCGATGGAGCGTATAATTCGTGTGTATACAGCTTAAAATAGTTCGTTATAATTTTGCAGAAAGGTGGCGATAGACTAGCCTTATATCTTATGGTTTTGTTTTCCTACGATTGGTGAGAATGATGATTAATATAAAAACGAATGCAGACAATTACACGCAGGCTGATGTACGCAACATTCAGATATAATAAGTAATCAAAAAATGTCAATTTACTAATTTTTTTATGTGTCTATTTAATAAACGTGTACAAAACAGACGTGTGAAGGTTGATACGTCATGCGCGTGTTCACTATACAAAGTTTGAAACAATTAGAGTCCGTGTAAATGCACTGAACATTTTTGTGTTAAAACATGTGTTATATACACATGTTTATACCATGTATGTATTTGGAGCACTAATAAGTTAAGCAATATATTTTTACGCTTACTGTTTAGTTTTTTATAAAATGAAAGTAATATACAGTGAACTAAATGTTCATATTTATATTTATTTTTACCTTACGGAACTACACTTATATCTTTATTTTATCTTCATTTGAAATAAACATTATTAGTTTATAGTCATATGATAACAGGTTTTTATGATGGTGATTCAATTCTGTCCGTTTAAAAACATCTCACACTAAAAATTGTAGGTATTCAATATATGTACGTGCAGCAGAAGGCTTTTCCCGTCTAGCTAGAAGAGATCCTGTACATTTGTTATAAATATAATAAATCTGCTTTTCAAATATGGAACCGTCGTACCTTCCGCTAACAGTCCTTTTTGGATTAACAACCATACAATTTAAATTTAAATAATAATGTGTAGTTTGAATATTACATTTCTGACTACAGAAGTATGAACTGTGTCAAAATCATGAACTGAGACAAATTTTTGATACATTTTTTTTTTCATCCGATCCGATCAAATGTCATTTGAGTTGCTAGAAGCATGATCATCAACTTGATTTTCTTTTAAAAATTAAGTAGTGGAATGCCATCAAGATGGTGAGGATGGCAGTAGTAGCTCTGTCGAGGTAAGCGATGGCGAAACTCAGCGACAGGAATTTTTACAAACACTTGTTCGGAACACTCCCCATGGTACAAGCGTAAAAAACGCAAAGAGACTTGACATCTCTTAACTCTTGAGAGTCAAACCGAGCAGTAAGAGCTCGGTCGTTGACCATTCGAATCGCTCTCCGTTGTATACGGTCAAATGGACGGTGCGGCCGAACTGGCGACTTATACAATTGAAGGCGGTGGGCCGGCAAGAAATACTGCTTTGCTCTAATGAACACACTAAGCTTTTCGGAGGCCAACTTGGACTTGTCTTCCAAGTGATCTCGAAACTGATATGTCAACGCCGAGAATACCGATATTGGTTGAGGCGACCAGGGGAGTTTTCTCGAAGTTATGTGTTACGACTAAGGGTCTCGTTAAGTTCAACCCCAAAAAGAGACAAGTTTTTTTTTGGGGTTGAACTAGACAAGATTTTAACATGAGAGGAGCGGAAACCTGTCATTAAAATCTATGTATTTAGTTCCGTAATGACGTGTATTAACTGTCACTAGCTATCATCTACAGCGTTTTTCAATGTGAAATCCGATCATTGTTACCTCTATTTACATTACCCACGGACGCATGTCAGTCAGCATACGAATACTCTAACACGCTTTTCAAGCACTCTCAAATTCTTCGGGCAACTCTTCAGCTCATTTGCGGAATTCGCCGATGGCAACTTCAAAAATCACACTCAATCGACGACATTTTAGAAACAAAACATTAAGTCGCTGCGGCAGACTGCGCCTATAGAAGACGATATAATAGACGCATATAGAAAACGCTAATTTGATGAAGCCAATGCTAAAATTGAGTTATTGTTAGAAAAAACCATACAGACACATATGTTTTAGACATAGTGTTTGTGAAATTCTAATATTAGACAGCAATGTGTTTTCCTAATATTTAATGTATGACAAAACATCTATGGCTTAACTGTTAAGACGAAATTGACGTATTCCAAAGTAAATTTGGTTCAAATCAGATTTAAACGTGGATTCATTAAATTTAAATATAACGAGAGTAACTATATAAAGTAATATAGTACGACTTAAATACCATTCTTTTAGTTTTTTTACAAGCATTAAAGTACAATTATAAAACGAGGTCAATTTAAAAGTAGGTAATAAGTTAAAAACCCTTTTTTCTTCATTAGATGTCGCGTGTTTAAAACATTTAAATTTTATTAACGATAACGCATACACATAAATTTGCCAATGCTATGGTCTTAAAATACTTTAAATATGAAGTAAAAACCAATTAGAAGAAGTATTTAAACCAATTAGTAATGAACTATATGACAAATTAAATAATAATTGTTAAAACTACGTAAGCGTTTAGTCTACAGTCGTCCACTTTAGGTAATTGACACTTACCTTAATTAAAATTCTTTCACCGTGCTTGAGGGTATCCAGGGTATCCAGGGTATCCAGGTTGTTGGGGCGGATAACCGGGGTATCCTCCGGGGTATGCTCCGGGCGGAGGTGGGTACGGATACCCGGGTGGTGGGGGCGGCTGCTCGATGACCACGGGCGGGTGGTGCACGTGAACCGTCTGCGGCGGCTGTTGTTGCTGGCCGCACGCGTTAGGGCACAGACAGGGCACCAGGCAGCAAGCGCTCAGCGCCATACAACAAGGGTTGCAGCATATGTCACAGTCGCCGCAGTCGAACGAAAAGCAGAGTCCCATCGTAGTTGTGTTTACTCCTTTAAGTAAAAGAACGGGTATCTTGTACTTCTCACTATCAGTCAACAATCTGAATACTTATCATTGTTTAGTCACAACAAACGTTTAACAATTCCTTACCTTAACTAATACAGAATAAATACTTAAATTGTATGCTAACAGTGTGGGCGTCGCTAACTAAATTATGATTACCTGACGAGGTTTTATCTTAACGATAAAATGTATGTATTATTATTTTACTTGCCTGCAGTCCCCTTCGCAAAGTAACTGAGTCAACTGCCTCCTAACTATGTCTACAATTATTAAATCATGAAATATTATTAACAAAGCAACTGGATCACTTTCGCACTGATGCGATATATCAATAAAATCACACGGTTATAGAAAAAATTAATTATTAAATTACCTTTTAGAAATAATATAAGGTATAATAAGTTTTAATTGTAAGTTTATCTCATATATTACTAATAATATTTATTTCATGTAACACATAGCACTAGCGCGAATTACAAACACAATATAAGTTAAAATAAAGGAATTATATATTGGACGGAAACATAGTTTGTAATCCTTATCTCACATACCGAAGTAAATCGATGGATTACAAAATGTTGCTCGATAAGAGATATGGATTATAAATACCTAGTATTTTTTATTAAAGTCAATAAATACAAGGTGAAGATATCTTCACTATGTTCAGATTAGTTACAAACGAGCGCTTAGATAAAATAAAATTAAAAAACAACTAGAACAATACTTACCTACCGATACCCATTATTAAACATCACATGACTTTGTTAGTGTATAATAGTGGACGACGAAACATTGAATTAGTAAGCAACAAAGTAGTAAAAATAATAAAAACACATACCTTTCTTTTCTTTGACTAGCTTTTCATAAAATTACTTGAAAACTAGAACTTTTCATAAAAGTACTTGAAAACTACACTCGTCCACCTGTTGCTCGAAGCCGACGGGAACAAACAAGCATGAATCAAATATTCGATTTGTCACAGCGAGAAATTTATGACGACACTACATGCGCACAACTAACAGCTAACTTCGCTACAGACGTGTTGACTCCTCGCTCGCGATAAGTAACATGAAAATTCTAAAGGGAAAACGAACGTGAGTCACGGTCGGCCATTGTGGCGTGAAATGAGACCGAAGACCGAACTAACGAATCAACCTTGCCGTGTCTGTGCAGTTGTTAACAGTTTCGATGAAACTCGGATTGCATCAGATGCGATTTTAAACGACATTTAATTTAAATTTACAGCTTATCGGTCTTTAATGACCGCTTTCGTTATCATGTTTTTGTAGCTTTATATGACATATTCCTATTGTTTAACTTATGTACACACAATTTGATCATCTCCCTGTCCTTTTTCCACTTGTGGGGTCGACACAGTATGACCATAGTCTATACTGTATTAGGTTTTACCTAAAGTTTTTACGGCCGCCATCCCTCCTCGTGAATGTATTAAGATAATCAAAAATGTATAAATAGAATTTGGCGCTGTGAGGTCGTATGACTCAAACAAGATGGGCTAGGGCTAAACAGGAACCTTCCCGCAGTCTTTAAAATACTGCTTTTTGTACCAAAGTGTTAATCCAACTGTTCTTGAACTGTTTTCTAACTTTCGATTTATTTATTTTTTTAATACATTTTAGCTCTACTCAACACTCAAAATAATGAAATATTCGTTTTTAAGTACGGTGTGAATTTTAAATACGCTTTACACTGCATCTATGTTATGGTTCATTGCCGTTCTTGGCCTTGATGAGGCATTCAGTGTTCCACTACGCAACAACGTAGTTCATTTATAGTACCTAATCCACTATTGTAAATATGGAATATTGTCATCTCTTCTTTATTCATTTTACTCAGTTCATTTAGCAGTCCCCAAAATATTGCAGATATTTTACAACAGCAAGAAAACGTAAAGTATCAATGTAAGGTTGAGAAGTGTGCGGTTTAGCAGGAAATATGTATAAGCACAACAAACGCCTCACGGTGACTGCACACGAGGTTGCAGTACGATTTTTTTGCTACGCTATTGACTCAGGCTGAATTTTCAAGGTTACGTGTGTTTGCCAAAATACATAAAACATGAAATTTTGTCCTAATGTATTGTTGTACGTAGAAGTACCAAAAAAATCTTAAATGGATTTTAATTAAATTTTACAATATTATAACTTATACATCAGAATAACACATAGGCTGTAAGTTATTAAGATATTGTGTGAATTGAGCAAAATATAATAAGTGTCAAATAAGGAGGTAAAAATCAGCCATATGCGAGCTATTCTGGTGTGCGCTGCAAAAACCATTAGAGTTACATATATATAATTTATAATGGAAATGTTTACCGTAAATAGTCCTACAAAAAGCCCGGGACAGCATACATCTATCTTTTATGTGAAAGCCCTTATCACCAAAACAGTGAATCATCTATTAATTGTAGGCTATATTGGCCTCCTGAGAGGTTTTAGCGAGTCAAAAACTAAGCACACTTTTTTATATGAGAACAAAACAAAGTTGTGTAAGTTACACCATTTATAAAGCAAGATAGACTATATATATTTTTTTGATATTTGATTTGTTGGATTTTCTCCGTCCCCAATAGCAGAATTACTAATAAAAATATGTAAAAATTCATAAAAAAACATATCAAGAAAATGCGTTTTCTCATGTTATCTTTGTTTTTAAACGGTCTTATTTAGCTCGACCTGCACGGAATTTATTCGTTTATTTGGGTCAAAAAAAGAAATTAAAATTGAAGCAGCAGATTGATATGAAATTTCGTACACACTTTTAATTTAGATGACAATACAATTTTCAGTGCACATAAAATAAAAACGTTTAACTTAAAAGTGTTTTTTTTTTAAATATTATTTTTACGACGTTATATCTCGTGAATTGATATGAAACTACAAAGAGAATATAATTATACTAATACGAGAAAACGAAATCTTGAGATATCAACAATCACTAAAGGAAATTGACTCGCGCACAACCCATCCAGCAATAATACAGATAAGGTAACAACATAAATTAATTCCACGGAACGCAACGAAGTTTGCTCGTTCGGCTAATTTTATATAGATAAATCTGAACAGGGCTGCGGGTGTAGTGCTGGCTAAAAAAATACTAGAATAATAATAATAGTTAATGCCGTTGAGATGCGATCCTTAAGAAGTATGTTAGGCGTAACATTGAATGATAGGATTAAAAATAGCATTATAAGGGACAAGTGTGGCTTAAAAGTGGATGTTGTTACTAGAATTGAGAAAGGTATGCTTCGGTGGTTCGGGCATGTTGAAAGGATGAATGAAGAGAGAATAAGGAAACAAATTTATGTAGCAAAAGTGAGTGGCAGTGTTGGTAGGGGACGCCCTAGGAGAACTTATATCGATCAGATTAGTGGCTTACTAAAAAGGGCGATATAAGGAGCACCCATAACCGACGAACATGTATGCGTAGATGTATGAATGTAGAAGAAGCGAGAGAGTTGTGCCTGGATCGCGCCAAATGGAAATCCATGATCTCTGCCTACCCCTCTGGGTTACGGGCGTGAGCGCATATTCATTTATTTATTTAATAATAATTATCAAGTTCACTTAAAAAAAATTGTTGCAAAAACGCGCTGGCAACATTTATGTAGAAGTAATGTATCAATATATGTAAAAAAAATAAAAGGAATGAAATAGTAGATTGGTCTCGTGATTACTTAAAATTGTTCTACTTTTCAACGGTTTTCTGAGCAATCATGGATACTTTTCTTGTCCAGAGAAATCGCTTTCAATTTAAGCAAATTGGTGTCGAGGCAACAGTAACCCGATTGACCTACGAGAAAATTACGATTTTTGAATGTCCATACCCTTGTGTGATTTTGAAGTGTCATTAG
>JWHW01024643.1:118171-135350 GCA_000931545.1 Papilio glaucus | reverse complement strand
ACGCCAATTTCATATGTAAGGACCTAATATAAAGTTGTTTATTCGAGCTACGTTATATTTGGCATTTCATCGCTACTAAAATAGGATTTAAATCTGTGCTTTGAAACTCAATAAATTTCTTACGAACGCTACAAATCATGACCATAATCACAATAATCTCAATATCTTATCTTAGACGTCACGCTCAATCAATGCCAAAGTTAGTCGGCGGAATTTTAGTTCGCTCTAGCTCACCGACATAGAACGTACGCTACGAAAATATGGAGAGAACAAAACTATAGTAATGAGTGAAGAAGACATCCCTTTAATAACCCTGGCAGGAACATCTAAAATATATACCGAATTAGTGAACAACGACGAAGAAACAAGTACAACATATGATAATAAATTAAAAAGAAATGATAAAAAGTCTTTGTTACGACGTCTTAAAAGTATACGGCCGATTTGGAAATTCGGTAAAGTCCGTAAACGTTTGCAAAAGATTAGCTGCTTCAATGGATCCGAGGATGAGGAAATGGCGATGATAGAAGTGCCAAGACATAGAAGCATCGACATTGGCGTTGGACTTGCTAGAAGAATATCGCTCTTCATGTTCACCAGAAGGTCGGTGTGCGTACACCCCTATCACCCGTACACGCCGGCTCAGACCACGAGGAAGATTTACATTAACATAGATGACAGATAAGTTATGGTGGTCGTTGTTACTATATACGAATTTTATTCAGTTTAACTAGAAGAAACTGGATTGTACTAGTGATAAAAAAAAAACGATTAAATTAGGAACGATACGATACAAGAAAATGTAAGACGTAAATTCATTCTCAAATTGTGAAGTTGCAAACTTCACAATTCGACGAGTCAGAAAACAACCAACATGGTAGTTACTGTCACCGGTCTTCTGTGGGAACTGGATGAAGCGATAGAGAGAAGACTCAAGATACGAGATGTCGCTTATCCGCTGTCGGAATCTATGCTATGCCAATATTGTGTAGTTAGGTCGACAGTATTATTGTATTTTAAACTTATTTTGGATTGTTGTTTGAAGTCCGCATTTGATAAAATCTCAAAACTAAATATAGTTTTACTGGAAAAAACTAAACAATGTAAAACTGTAAATAAAAAATAAGGTATAATAAAGTGACACATTTATTTATCTATAAAAAACAATAAGAAGAATGATTTTAGCAATTTGTTACATTTTATACAAAATGATTCAAGTGTGGCGGGAAATTAGGGAGATGAAAATTGGATTATACACAATAATATTTAATACATTGTTGATATCTGGTTAATAAAATTTTAGTATTGTAAGGAAATATACTCAATAAAGTTTAATTAACATCGTGTTCCCACTTTTCTTTGTTTACAACAAAATATAGTAAATTCCCATAACACAACAACAACAGCTGTAATAAAATACTGTTTCAACAAAGCCACAATAAACCTTAACAGTGTTTCCTGCAATAACATTTACATATCAATATTGATTAAATTATACATATAACGATCCATTACAAATATGACAAAAATAATACAACAATTACGAATGATTAATGCTTTGCATGTAAGAGAGAGAGAGAGAGAGTATATATGTTTAAACAAATAAATCATATTTAAATAATTGAACACATATAGATAAAAATAAAAGACAAAATAAATTAATATTTTCTACAAAATTGTAATATAGGAATATATCAAAATCGATTATGAACTTTTTACATATTCGTTAATTACAAAATATCTACACAAATTAATTACTTTATACATTAGCTTAGAGATAAGAAATACGCCTCACACAGATAACGTATGCGCTTCTGAATCACAATGCTAACGTCTATTTTATGGTGAAATAAAAAATTATGTCACAATAAACTCTATGAATATCAAACTATTACTGATAATACAACGGAGTTCAAGTTGAGTATAGTTTATTACATAAGACTAGACATTTAAAAACAAGGAGCATTTTTCAAAACAGTTTTTTCTAATAGCAACATGTATTGTTTTATATTATTAAATCAAAATATATCTTTTAAAGGTTGAAATATCTTATATTCCACGGTTTAAAACACATGGAATTTAGAGAGCAATGTTTATTTTTTCTTGAAACACTAAAAATTCTCGGCAAATATTACAAAAAAATACTTGTTTCCATTTATTTATTTTTAATTTTTTCAAGGAACATATAATTTGAATCTTTCTGCATGTTAAGCTTAGATTCATTTCACAAAAATTGTGGTATAGGTGTAATAGAACTTACTAATCTTAAATGTCATAGAGCCCGCAACAACATCTGTTGCACGAATATGGCGGCGGCGTGACCAGTGAGATCCACGATCTCACAGAAGACAGGAGTGAAGTAGAAATTCAACAAGTTGGGTGCCGGAACCCTAATTCTGGACAGGAAAAGGAAATATCCATTTTTTCAGTTTCTGCTCTTTGCCTCTATCTATTAAAGGTAGGCGAATAATCTGCAACTCATTTTTTTGTGACTGGTTGCAGTTTGTCTAGAAGAGACATTTACAGCTACACCGGGCTCGAGGCGGCAGGGCGCAGAAAGCGCCTAGCCTAAAACTCTTTAAGAGTAACTTAGCTCGAGGGCTTCCTCCGTAGAGGGGCCTCGATATAACTCGATTATCGGATTACCTGCAACTCATATACTAGGTGAATCATTAGGTCATTTTTGTGTATGAGGGGAGGCCTTGAAGTGTTTCACTTCTCTACGAGCGCATTCCATTTTAAGATTCAAAATTATTCAAGCCAAAAGTAACCTCTGCTTGTAATTAAACAATATATATATTTTTTTAAATTATTGTGTCAAAATATATTTCTATTAAAATGATATATCCAAACAGATTTACGTATTATACATACATATATGCTACAAAAGCGATTCTGTTCTTTGATACAATTGCCTCATTTATAAAATTTACCAACAGGCACAATGATTAGAATGATTGAATGAAATAAAAGTAATAACATTGTGATGTACTTACAATCTACAATATTAAAAAAAATCATAAGAATTGCTTCTACATCCAGATAAATAAATAAATAATTTATGAATAAAAACAAGAAACTAAAATACATTACACAAAAACCATCCAGGTAACCGTTTTCTATCACAAAATCATGAGCTCAAAACTACGTCAGAGCTCATTTTGTTACATTTATATTGTTTTGTAATATTTCAGGTAGTCAGTTACAGTTTTGTATTAACTATGAAGCAAAGCAACTTATGTGCAATAGCGAGGAATGAAATTTAAGGGGGGGTTCTACCTTATCTTTTATATACTTAAGGTAGAGGTCATTTATTCCAAACTGAGAAGAGATGTCATTTAATTAAATGTTATATATTTAATTAAATATCCACTACAAAGAATCATAACAGTTCACCATTATTAACTTCAACCAACCTTTCAGGGTGTTTTTCCACCAGAGATGTGCTATGCCACAATGCTGCAATGCAATGCATTTGATATCCACCAATCACATTCATTGGTTCACATAGCAATGCGCTATTCAAAACGAGTTCAACTAAGCAACGTTTTTAAAATGGGAGGATGCATGTCATGGACAGTCGGGAGTAGTGTAACTATGTCTATTGCACAGTACATATACCCCCGGGCAGACCCTACTGGCCATGCATTACATAACTCGAGCTGAGCTTCCTCACATAGATACCTCGCGGAATCTGCATAGGACATCTTACTCGCTCCAATACATAGCTTAGCATCAATGGAAACATAGATTCGTACCTTAGCTTCCATATCCCCCTTCCTCCCGGAAAAACACCCTTAGGTGGATTTTAGATACAACTTTATTGGCATTCGCATATTAATATTAAAATGTGCACTTAAAATTAAATAATACTAAAATAAACCCGTAATAGTACATGTACCATACTACATGTCAAATAACCTGTAACTTTATTCAGTGAGTTATTTCTTCCCCATTTCATTGGTCCTAATTGTTGCTGCTTCTATTGCACTGATTAAGGTCGCTCTGAAAAAAGATACACTGACATTTATAAACATAAAATAAAAAAATATTGCATGGTTTAAAATAGTGTTGTAAAAAAATATTGTATATATACCAAAAAAATAAGCATTTGATCTCATAGGTTTTTTAGAGTCGAGTGGTGTTGTGTCGTATTTATATACACAAACACAGCATTCTCATGTGTGCTTTCCTCATTAGGTGTTCTCTACTTTGGACTCATTATAGAAATATCTTAGAGCCTAAGGTTATTCCTAAGGCTTAGAAATAACTTTTACTGCTTTATCTTTCTATTATATCTTTTATTGTACTATGTTACCAATATAATGTTGTGCAGAAAATTATCAAAGTGCTTGACCAGTATTGTCCGCTTGACATTGTTGTTATGCAATTTATATATGATAAAGAATAAATTTTACAAACCTCAATCTTCCATTCTCTAGAGCAGTGACACCACATATAGTGGAGCCACCTGGTGAACACACTTCATCTTTCAGAAGACCAGGATGTTTGTTTGATTGTAACACCATTTTTCCACTGCCTATTAACACCTGAGCAGCCAAACGCAAAGCCATAGCCCGAGGAACACCCTGTTTTACTGCCCCATCAGCTAAAGCTTCCATCACAATGTACATCTGAAACATATTTAATCAGAAAATAATAAAAGAAATATGTTTATACTAACACAATTTTGATATTCTGCAAAATTGTGTATATGTTTAATATTTGTTGACTTTACATAATTTTGTCAACATTCTTCATAGGGTCTCAATTAGACGGTTACTTAAACTGACGAATTATTTAAACTAAGAATTATTTATCATTCAACATCAACAATTCAACATGGCTTTGTGAGGATGAGGCTTATACTTTAAGATGACATATTTTGTGATGTCGTTATATCTAGTCAAAGGTTGTGGTAATCACTGGTCCTGTCAACCCATACAAGTGTATATATACAAATAAATATATTAAAAAATTACCACAGTATGTAATTAACGCTACAGGATACTCCATGTGATGTTTATAACCTAATACCACAGCCTCCGAAATAGCACAAGTCAACAACACAAAATAAAATTGATATCATTTCGATATCACATTAGTGTACATTTTAAATTAAAACTCAATTTTATTTTAAGGCTTAGTTAAGACTTATTCCCTTATCATTTATCCCCACGAAAAATACTAGTAATGATCCAAGGAGTGCTCAATAATTAAGTTTTGGATAAGAATTTTTATGTCTTACAAAAGCTGGTCCACATCCAGGCAAGGCACCTCCCGAATTCATTAAAGGTTCAGAAACTTTCTCACAAATTCCACAACCACTCAGAAGTTTCACCAGCAGCACACACTGCTCCGGTTTAACTCTGTCATCTGGTGTATACAAACAAATTCCTGCTCCTACACTCATTGGTGTATTGGGCATTATTCTTATAACACTTGTAGGAAATTCGAAGACCTTAAATGCCTGAAAGTAATAATTAATTTCAAAACCAAAAAACACAACTGATTATCATTCACCATATTACCTATGATATTCTGGGAATGACTATAAATCTACAACACAACTACAAATCACTATAAAATCGGAAGCTTCAGGATATCATAATAGATCAGACATAGATGATCAGACATATGTGTGAAAAACATAACCTTAATTTTGTGTCAGTTTGGTAAATAACATTAAGTATACATTTTTAAATGGATATAACTTCCTAAAAGGCTACTAACACCCTTGCAATTCCTCTGGTATTGTGGATGTTCATAAGTGGTTGTGAATCCTTAACATGGGGTGAACCACTGCACATTTTGTTTGCTTCTCATCTTATTCAATATGTTAAATAGTTTTTTTTAAGTGAAAGGCATTGCTATCTCTAACATAAGACATTTCGTTAACATGTACAACATATTCACCCACCCACATATTATTATAAGAATATTATTTATTGAAGCTAGGAATTCATGGGACCATCATTAATAAAACACATAATAAAGGTATTAAAAACATAGATAAAAACACACACCTTATGTAGATTTTCGATTGTTACACCAGCCAACATTGAAACAAAAAAGAAATTTTTACGAGGACCATTAGGAGGCAGGGACTCAAGACAATCACCAAGAGCATTACTCAATACACCAGGTTTAACACCAAGAAATACTATGTCACATTTACTTAATACTTCTCCATTTTTATCAGTTACATTGGTACCCATTTCTTCCCAGTGTTTTAGATTAGCAATATGGGGACCTGATACCCATATTTGTGATGCTGGATGAATATCTAAAACAAAAATAAAACATATTACAATTATAATACAATTTTTCTTTATCAACATTAGCCATGGCAATGGGTTGTCTGATTGTTCTCAAAACATAACTCCACAGGTTCAGTAAACTTTTATTAATTTAAGAGGCATGACTTGGTTGTAAAAACATTTGTACATTAATTCATATGCAAACCACCTAAAACTTAACATGTTTAGATACCTATAACCCAGAGCTTGAAATATGGACACTGCACTGCACAAATAATGCTGTGGCCATAAAAGAATGTTAGACGACCTAATCAAGTTTATAAAACCACAGTAAGACCCGCAATTAACTATGGAGGGGAGAGCTGGCCAATTAAAAATTAGCAGAGCAGTGGTGGTCCAGGATTATAATTTGCGGCGGGGGGCCCCTAGAGGCCCTTAGCCCTCCTTGTTCTGCCAGTGAACAGAGTGACAAATTGATGTCCCTGAATCATGGATTAGTCTGGATGCATCACCATGCTAGCTAGCTAGTTAACTCTAGCAATGAATAATAACAATAATATTGCAAAATGCTTACCGTCTCTTAAAATTCCTTTAGCTATTGCTGTGGACATATTTCCACCACCGATAAAACCAATAGTAAACGACATATTATTTTTAACGGACTCCAATTCCGTTTTAAAACCGCAAAAAACTTGTATATATGTACGCGCTGGTCACCTTTAAGTCTATTTAACAGGTAAATGCTAATTCTAACTTATCTCAAAGACTATTACCTAATAGATTGTATTGATTTACTGCACATTGAAGATAAAATATGTTAATATTACATATACTACCAATAAAACAAAATAAGATTGATAGTTTGAACAATTTTGAAAAGGTTCAAATTAAAATATATGAAAACTAGGTAATACTACTAGGTTTTATATGGCAAAAGAGCGCGATTGAAATGAAATATGAATATAAATGACAAGACAATTGACAACTGACAACAACCTTTGAACAAAATAGAGATGTAATAATAAAGTACAAGGAGAATGTAATGACTAAACTAGTATTGTTTTCATATTTATAGCAATAATGAAACAGACTATTACGAAATGTGACCACAATTATAACATGTACTTGTACACACAAGCCAACAGTGGTAGCAACAGTTATCTGTTGCTACCACTGTTGACTGTTGGTAACACTTGGGACTGTTGGTATCTGTTACTATCGTGTTAAAAATGCGGTAAAAATGGCCTAAATGAAGGATAACGATATACAATTTCGTGTGTAACAAACAAGCGATCTGCCCTGGCTTCGAACGGGTAGTTTTCCACAAATACTTTCATATCCTTCTTTAGATCTTTAGGGCTGTGTTTTTCAACCTTAAGACACGGCCACTTCAGTTTGAAGAAATATTTCACGCCCCCTTTTACCCGTTGTTTTTTGTCAAGTATGTTATTTCGTGACAAATATTCAATCTTACAAATATTATAAATGCGAAAAATTGTATGGATGGATGTGTAGATGTTTGTTACTCTTTCGTACAACTACAACAACTAAATACATTTTAAATAAACTTTACAATAATATTGCTTATAAATCAGAATAACACATAAAGATATAGTGTGAATTGTCCAAAATATAACGATAAGTTGACACTTATTGTTATATATTCGCATATGGTATGGATTTTCTCCCTCCTTACGGTTGTGTTGTAAGAAAACCCGCCATTTGCGAACTATTCTGCTGTGCGCTGCAAAAACCGTTAGAGTAACACGTATGTAATGGCAATGTTTACCTTAAAGAGTACTACAAAAAAGCCCGCGACACCATATATCTATCTTTTATGTGTAAGCCATTATCGATAAAATAGTGAACCAGCTAGTCCAGCATATTTATTCATTTTTATGATTAAGGTTCGGAAAAATACATAATTAAGTACGTAAAACACAGTTTTTTTACATTGAATGCGTCGCCAATAGTTAATAATAGAAATTGGTTAAAGAAAAAAAGCGCAACCTCACAAAGAGTTCTCACAATTTTTTAAAAATTTTTGTTAAATTGATACAAATGATTAAGATGGAAGAGATCCCATAAGTTATTTTTTGCTTATTTGATACAAATGATGATGTCCTTTAATTACCATTTTTCTTAATAAATCTTCTTAACCTTTATTTTTTTACTACAGTAGCTTTTCCAACCTTTTCCAACTTTTTAGTAGCTTCGACCCACACGTTGAAAAACACCGGCCTGCCTGACCCTGCTGTCTGACGCTAACCCTCCACGGGAATATGAATGTTAGAATATTAATTTGATATATCATTTAATTATTTACCATTTTTGAATATTTATGTAACACAAAGATGCGATATCAATGATATAGAAATAAGTCATAGATAAAAAAGCCAACCAATTGAATCCAGCAGAATCCAGTAATTAATAACGTTTTGTGTACGATGACGATGTAACACGGCAACACTGGCAGTTTGTGGCTTCATTTCCGAGGGTGAGGTGTCTCTAGTGTATTTTGGAATATTTGTTGTCGTTTTAATATTTAAAATGCTGAGCTAGTGTTAATTTCAAAAGGCCCACAAATATGTGTCGTGGTAGTGAATTATCTCTTCATAGTTTGTTTGAAGTGTAGTGTTCAACATGTTTCGATGTATACCTTTGTTCAAATGCAATCGGCAAGTGGAATGTGTAGACAAGCGGCATTGCTCTTTGCCAACAGTACCTGAAGACATCCTACGATACTCCAGAAGTTTGGAGGAACTTTTTTTGGATGCCAATCATATACGAGATTTGCCTAAGGTATGTTATTGGTCGACCTCAATTAATATCATCACTTATGATCGTGGGCGTACCTTATCATGACGAGGTGTAAATAATATAACTAAGTTGTATATCATTTTGTTTTTATTCATGTAGCAGTTGAAATTGTTATGTTCATAGTAATAAATCGTATTTTTTATCAAATGAAACGAATTATAACATAATTTAACAGTTTATATTTACAAAACATAAAAATAATATACAGAGAAACACAGGTATTTCCTAATTTTCTATTTAAGTTCCTTTTTACCAAACCTCTAATTTATTCTCATGTTATATTTAATTAGTCATAAGTAAAAATGTCCTTGGGTTATTTAGTTTTATTTATATTTTTTATTTTGGGATGTTTGTTAGTCCAAAAGGTATTTAGCCTTTTTTCATGGAAAAAGGTGGCAAATGAGTGAGCGGTGCACGGAGCGGCATTAAGTGACTGCTATCCATAGACATCCATAACAAGCAAATGAGTTGCAGATGTGTTGCCTACCTTTAATGGACAGAGGAGGGGATAGACAAGACAAAGTATATTTCCTTCCCCTATTCAACTCTTCCCCCGTCCAATCCCCTTCCTCTTCTGAAGCTATCTTTTGAGGAAAATTATGGGAAGGGGAAGAGGACTGACACTGGGCCTCCGGCACCACACTAATCAGGCGAAACGCAGAAGAATAAAATGCTCCTACTTCAAGCCTGTCTTCTGTGAGGTTGTGGTATTTAACCAGTTGAGCCGGCCCATTCGTGCAAAAGATGTTGTTGTGGGCTCTACCATTGCCAAGCACTGCTTGCTGCTACTATGACATGTTTGCTACACTTGCTAAGTTTGTGTGTGTGGGTCTATGTTCAACCTTACACTTACTAGCAACAAGCAACAAGGAGCGACCGGTCACTCTTTGCATGTTAGGTTGAACATAGATCATATGCACAAGTGGGAGTTATTTGACAAAACCAACATGGTGGGATTAGGTTGCAAGGAGTGATTGAAGGTCCATAGTGACCATAACCAGTTTAGATTTTGACCTATAACTTAGAACATACAGCATAATATACTAAGTTTGTTAAGTATATCAAACAAGCCCAGCCTAAAAAACCGTTATATCTTAAATAAAATTAAATCAAGTCAGTAGACTTTTTTATTCAGTTTTCTTTTCTATTTAATTGATTAACTATATTTTCAATCTAAAATGTTTAAACAATCAAAAATCTATTAAACCACATTTAACAAACAAAACTGACTTTTAGAGTTTTACAGTACAAGTAAGTGAAATGCCACTGTTCTATATTTTCCTAGTTAACCTAACCTAACCAAATTAGGTTGAGCCTTTGCATAACTTGCTGTTTTCCATTCTAGGAGTAAAGTTTTTTTAGAAGTTAATAAATTGAGCTTGATTCCATGATATGCAATATGCCTTTGGAATACAAGGTTCAATACTATTTAAGCTTTAAGGTTCAATACTATTTAATTTAATTTTTATTTATTAAGGGTTACTAGAGAATGTCCCCTTTCAATAAAATCATTTTGTAATCAGCTTATAAACATCGAAGTTCTGAGGTAACAAACATAATTTAAACACAATAAAACTACAGGCAAACCCTCTTCAATTTGCGAAAATCCTGAATAGTTTGGAGCCACTCATTGGATTAGGATAAAATTTAAATGGGACCAATCTATCAAAAACTGTCAATTGCAAAACAAATTTTCCAAATTGATTCATAAATGTTGAAAGTCTGAGGTAATAAATACAATACAAGCAAATTGAGAACTTTCTATCTGAGTTTCAACAAAGTGTATAATTGTAAATAATTCTAATTGTTGCAGAATTTCTTCAGACTACATCGGTTGAGAAGATTAGGCCTTAGTGATAATGAAATTCACAAACTTCCATCTGACATACAGAATTTTGAAAATTTAGTTGAGCTTGATGTATCTAGAAATGGTAAGTGTTTCTTAATATTCCAACTGAATGGTTTTTTTAATTCTTGTATTTATGTTTATTTTAACCAAGAGAATGTTGTCTATAATGAGAAAATTTCTGTTTTACCAGCAATCAGCATATTTATGTATCATAGTTTTTAAAAAACTATTTGTATATTTGTTAGTTAAAAACTGTTATGTAAAAAACCCTTCTGCCTACACTGCACAGTTTATATGTTTTATAAACATAGTGTCTTTCCTGTTTTCTTTTCATTCAACCATGATATTTCATTTATGTATTACTATATTACTGTATGTATTAGAGAAGCTGAATAGGAAAGTTACGTAAATATTTTACCATGGGCAGATGTGGCACATAGCCCAAATGGGATTAAAAATAATCACTGGACCTATACAGTAGGTTGTGTGTGTGATTATTTGAACTTCATTCAACTGAACAACTGCTTAACAAACTGCTAATTTGTATATATGTAATAGTTTGCCGGTAGGATGATGGAAGTATTGGTTTGTAAAATTATGAGGAAAGAATACCTACTGCTTCTAAAGATGTCAATGCAGTGGTTTAGAGTACAAGATGAAAGTAAACACTACCAGATATCTGTAGCTAGAGCTAGCTAGATATATCACAGAGACCAAAATAAAGGACTTCATTAATTTTATAGGCATTCCGAATGTCAAATATTGTCTTCCCGCCGTGCATTTTAGTTTAAGCGGAATCATTTTACAAATACGTGACGATTCCTTTGTTACAAAAAAATATGTACGAAGACTAACAAAAAAGTTTTCAAAAAACAGAATTCTGTGCTGTTTTTCTTTTTTTTCTAACTATTTAATTGATATAAATCCAAAAATACGCTCGTACTGTCAAACGTGTGAATTTAGTATAGTCGTTAGGTTTTCTTAAATTTTCTAATTTTCGGCGCTACATTCTTAATTTTTTCTTTCATGAGAACCTTCTTGCAATAAACACGCAAAAAAAAAGAAATGAGCAAAATCGGTCAAGCCGTGTTCACGCGTGATGTAGTGACCATGGGATATATATATATATATATATATACACACCATATGTTAAAGATACAATACGTATTGAGCAATCTATTGATGCTGTACTGTGTAGCATTTAATCTATTGCAAAAAAGTCTAGATAGCATTATATTATACGAAGGAGTGACAAAGCACCTATGTTGCAATTGAAATCCGTAATCTCTGTCTGCCCCTAGTTAATTTTTTATATAAATCCTATTTAGGTTACATTCAATTGTGTCATGGCTAGGTATTCCTACTCCCCAAGTGACTGTTGAAGATTTTTAAATAGCAAATTTGGTAAGAAGAGTTTTAAATAGCGGATTGTAGTTTATTCGGTCATGAACAATCTAATTCAGTTAAACTCGGCTCTCACGGTTGGTCGTCGTCTGCAACTCGTTACGATCATAAGCTATCGTACAGTTAAGTCTAAATACCTGTGATACGTTTTGAAATATAACCCGGACGTGGTAGCGTTCGCGTACCATTACCGAAAAGGTAACGCTCCTTTATAGTTTGATATTAGGATTCATATGCGGAGCGCGCACCGATCCGCAGGCGGCATAGCAACGCGTACGAGCCACCTGCACGGATACAAACTGTTCTATCAAAATTATTCTGCAAATATTCCTATCCCATAACAATACATAGCCGAACGCGCGGTACGCTCGAATTGGAATTCCATCACGATTGCTTGCTTCCTTTGCAAATTTTGTTTCATTTTTTTTCATTTGCAGTTTTGTAGAATACGATATAATATAAGAGAACATAGGTAAATAAATAGATATTCTCCAAAACTTATTACAGTGTAGCTATTAGAGCCCAGGTCTCGTCCGGATGTAATTAAATATGGCGAGTTATTAATAAAAATGTTACTACTGGATAATGTAGCATTATTTGTAAAGGTAAAAGTATGGTTAAAATCGGTCAAGTACATTCGGAGTTTGCCATTAAAAGTCTTTACGTTTTATTTAAAGTGTACTCATTTAACTATAGTAAAGATTATTAGTGTGACCGGGGAATGTTACTTAAAAATCAAGGTAGGCGTACCGCTTACCAACAAGTGATATCCAGCTCCTCTCGTTGATTAGTATTATCCTGAATAATATTAATAAGTAAAATAAATAAGTAAATGCGAATGTGAGTTTGCTTGTTTGTTTGTTACGCTTTTACTTCTTAACGACTCAACCGATCATCTTGAATTTCTGCTCACACATTTTTAGCGGTACAGAAAATGACATAGGGTCGGAACTCACCTTTACTCCCGAAAATAAAACTGTTCCCGTGATACATAAAACCCTGATTAACAATATCGGTTGCCTTGGTTAAGTTACATGTTTTGACAATAACAACTTTATGACACATGTTACCCATAATTCGAAGTTATTATACGCGGAATCGTCTTACAAAAATTTCCTGTCCTGTCTTAAGAAAATGAGAAACGAATGCGTGCGAAGTCGCGGGCAACAGTTAATTAAATACTATAATTTTTTTCTCGCATCGCATGATAGAACATAACATTAAGAAAACCACACGAATTACTAAACAATAAATCCTAGCGCTGTGCTGTACTAGGGGACGCCTGACGGGAGGTTTCCGTCGCGCGACCTCCGTCGTCACAGTAAATCTCCACTTAACGCCTATCTTTATGGCCTATTCAATGCTAGACTAGATGCAAGGTTCTTTTATCTGCTGCCCACTTTAACTACACTTTATGGTGCACTAGTTGTTACCCGCGCCTTCGCACCCATTTTCTCATTTTCTACGCTCGAAATTTTTGTAAGATGAACCTGCGTATAATAACTTCGAATTATAGGTAACATGGTCATAAAGTTGTTGTTGTCAAAACATGTCACATTAACATGCCAGCCGATAATGTAAATGAAGGTTGTAGGTACAGTACATTTATATATTCGGGATAAAAAGCAAGTACCCCATGTCATTTTTTGTAACTCTGACAATGTGTATGCTAAAATTCATATTGATCAATCGAGTCGTTAAGGAGTTAAAGCGAAACGAACAAACTCATAGTCGCATATATAATATTAGTTAGGATCATCTTCTCGTGACTATAAAGCGCATATCTCCATATTATAAAACTAAGTCTGTCTGAAAGCGATAAAGAGAAAAAATACCGAACGATTTTGATGTGAATTTGACCAATAGGCGGAATGACTTACGAGGTAGGTCCATGTTTATAATTCAATCAGGTTTTGTGTAAATTTTCTGAATTGTGATGATGATTATTGAAGAAGTCGTATTAGGATAGTACGATTTAGCAAGAGGAAAAAATGAATATGCTCTGTAACTCGTACGTGCTTTGGGAAGCTGAGGTGGGACGCTACTCAACATCTCTAAAACCATTTTGAAAGTTCGTAAACGGCGATAATTTCGTCGCTGTATTTATGTTTGCGCCAACGGTACTTTATACATAAGTTCAATATAAAAAACCCATTATTACTGGTCATCCGGAATGCGATGAGTAGTTTTTAGGAATTTCGTTTGGGAATTAATAGATCTTGCATCAGTAAAGAGGAAAGATTTCATTGTTTGTTTGCTTTGAATAGGTCAAGAAACTACTGGACCGATTGGAAAAATTAATTCACCATTAGAATCCAACATTATCCCTGATGAAAATAGGCATTAGAATTTTTGATATTTTTGTTATATACCCTAACGAAGCCGGGACGGGACGTAACACTAGTAAACAGATTGAAAAAGAATTGTTCATTGATTTGTAAAATTTGTGCTCGCTAAAAATAGTTCTGAATTCATCTAGAATGTTAAAAAAACATTTTCAATCGGAAATACGCTGTCAATTTTTCGTCAGTTCCTCCGCTTTTGGCTCGGAAATCATTAAACATTTTTATTATTTTGCGGAAAGTAAGTTTCTTTTTCAATGAAATCCGTGCCAAAAAATGGCGTTACATTACATCTGTCTATGATGTTACTTCAGACTTTATTTCTTAAGTAAAAGTTTATCTTGCCTCTTAAACTGTCAACATTTGGTTGTAATTAGCCAATGTTACAAACATATTGACTCGGACTATTAAAAATGTTTAGTAATATGTTTTATTTATTTCATATCAAAGACAGAAGATTAAGGATAAAGTCGCTGCTGCTTGATAGAGCGTATTTTAATTTTTGCCTCATATGATGCAACTGTAAAACATTAAAAAATATTTTAGAGAACCTAAATAATAGTACGATATAAGTTTAAACCAATCGTACCCAACGGGGACGGCGGTACCCCTCCCTAGTGGGCGCTGTAGCTTTATTTTCGTAGCTGGTCCAATGGCGAATGGGAGGGGAGCATGATTAGAGAGGAAGAGAGAGAGAGAATAATAATTCTTATTATGTGATTATTAATTGATATTAGACAGACATAAAAAATTGGTGTGAATAACTGTTATGTAACATAAAAAAATATAGTCCCAAAAAAGGTCGATTACGACTTATATTGTCTGCAACTCGCTTTCACAAAATAGCTATTGATATTATGAACAAGTAGTTCTATTAAAAGTTTGATTGCAACAATGTTCTTATTTGATTAGCACGTACTCTAATAGCGAGGGAGGGAATCGGTTTACCTAACTGGCTATCGTGATGAATTTTATAATGATGTATCAAGATGGTAACAACTTAGGCAATGAATAGAGACTGACGAATATTTACATAATACCTCGTAATGGTCTCTTGAGTAAGACCGTGTTCGGTCACCGCGCCCAATCTCAACCCTGGCGCTTACATAATCAGTTAAGGCTTGTCCGTCCGCCTGATGGTGTATTGTTTGGTGACCTTTAAGCTTTGAATTGTGGTCAACTTGTTTTTGACGATTCATAAAATAAAACCTGTGTTAGCATTTCAATATAAGATTCATTTGATACCTTTAATGGATTCAAAAATTAAGTTTGTCATTTTCGGTTTTAGATAGGTCATATTTTCAACACTAGTATTAATTTATTACATTTATCTTATAAATGCATATGAACTAAAATTTTAATATCTAAATCGATATAGCACTAATTATTTAAATGTGAAAGTTCAAAAGTATTTAAATAATAAGTATAATTAGCATTTTTTTAATTACTACTAATGTAGTCAATGAGATAATTTCTATTCGTAAAGTAATTTTATTCCCGTTGCGGTTGAATGAGATTTCAATATATAAAATATTTATATATTGAAATCTCATTCAAGCAGACATATTTTAGAACTTCGATGTGTAATCAAATCTTTCTCTTTCTAGTCAGTTGCCTCGGTATACTGTATTAAGTACAGTACAAAATATATGTACGCCAAATTTAGTAGGCCAAGTGTAGTGCCAAATTATTTTGCAGGAAATATTTTTACTATCTATACATTATTGAAACTTTTTGCACAATGCTTTAACTTATTTGTAAAGACGTCAAGAAAATTAAGTGAGCCCTGTAGATAAAAAGATATTGCTTTTAATGAAACTTTTTGTAGAATGCCTTGGTATTTTTTATTTTTATTATTTTGATATTATTTAAAAGACTTTAATGAGCAGAATATGCGACTACACACTATTTTACTTTACGTGGCATTGCCCCGCATGCCGGGTGAAGCTCTCTTAAAGCCTTGTCAGTGCCATGCCATTTGAGCCTTTGTGTCGCCCAAACGTGTCCAGTTCTCTAGATAATACGCCTACTGTATATAACATGGGACATGACATAGACGTTCTAGGACGCTTTGGAATTACGAGCAGGATTTGATAAATATCTTTGTATTTCAAGAGACCGGATTCAGTTCATATACAAGTGACTATTTTAAGTTGTCGCTGTATTCCTACTTTTATTATAAATAATATACCAGTATGATTCCAACCCTTTCGACCGGTTTTTGTAAAATACATGTATATCATTATTTTCACATTTCGCGGACTCCATACTTTGTTTGAACACGCTAATCTCCGATCCGATTTAAATAATTCTTGCTGGATATTACAGCGCAATAATTGATTAAGATTAAAGGATATTTAACCTCATACTACGACCCTTGCAAAGCACAGATGAACGGCGGAACGAGTAAAACCGTCGGTCACAGCTATCTACTAGTAGCATCGTTATGGGACGCCCTGTATAGTTAATGTTACTATAATAGTGTCGGCAGCGAAGCGTCGCAC
>JWHW01024643.1:106622-117730 GCA_000931545.1 Papilio glaucus | reverse complement strand
AGTACTAATTAACCTATGGTAAGAACTATAATATGGTAGAATACATTTCAAATGCGGACAGATATAAAATTTAAATAAATTGAGCACTACGCATATTTTCAAACTCATTTGTCTACAAACCTCTATTCTGCGAATGTTTTGTATAGTTATAATTTTCGATAAATAGTCCTCATCTAAACTGAACACCTGGGATTGAATCACGACAATCGCGTACCAATGGTCTCCTGATAAGTACTGAGGTGGAGGTGGAAGTTACCTCTATAAAAGTCCGTTAAATGTTTTATTCAATATTGCGAGAGATTATAAAAATTTGCAGCCAGGCTTTGTAGAATGCTGACAAACCGCAACTTGAGTATTTTTCATATAACCCAGCCTTTGTGAACTAAGTCTTAAACAATAGCCACCACCATTTTAACCACAAGAAATTGTCTTGTGGTTTTACCGCACGACATTAATATATCTTGGTCGAGATACATGTTTTCGTATTGGTACGTGTATCATGCATATTGCATGATACACGTACTTTAATGTTTTTAATTCTAAAATCTAAGGATATATTTTCGACCCTAGTTTTTGTTTGAACAATTAATGTAAAAAAAATTGACCGTGGGTGATCTATTATAAATTCAAAACAAACAAAAAAACAAGAAGGTGTTGTATTTAATGGAGTAATCAGAATGACGTGCGAAGAAAAAAATTACAAATAATTACTTTAGCGGTTTGAGAATAAATATGAGATATCGAGCAGAGACAAACGTCACGCAACAGATAAAGTGGCAGCCAGTGCGTGATCGCCGCCAGTTTAGTAAATAAATTTGCATAATTTAATAACAAAAGCGAAAGTAGATAATTAAAAGTGCATGACATCGTTTTTAATTAAATCCATCTTAACTAATATTATAAATGCGATTATGGGTTTGTTTGTTACGCTTTCACGCGTAAACTACTCAACCGATTATTATGAAATTTTGCACTCATATTGTCAGGGATATGGAAAATGATAGGGTACCTTTTTTCAACAAAAAAAATTGGCCGAGGGATAGAAAAATACAACCTAATATAGGTTGCCAAGGTGATGTATGATACGACAATGACATCTTTTTTACATTTTGTTACATGACGTGACATACATTACTATGGCAAACAATAAAAACTTTTTGACGTTCACCTATAATTCTAAGTTATTGTACGCGAAATCAAGTTTCAAAAATCTCCAGCGAGGAAGATAAGAAACGAATGCGTAGGACGAAGTACATCTATTATAGTATCTTCTGTCTGTGCGAGTTGATTATATTGATTATGGGAGTGCATGATTGTACATGGAAAAACCATCAATAGCCTAGTAGAAACTCTACTTCTTGGTATATTTATCTCCGATCAAATTAGTAGATAGATTCCAAAAGATTCTGAAATAGCGGCCACGTACAATACGATGCAACTAAGATTGGTTTTGCACAAGGTGGTTCTGCCATCTGGTCAGACTTGCAGTAGTCCACTTGATAAGAGCTGGTAAGGGACCGATCTTTGAAAGAGATGAGGCACGTCCAGCAAATCGTGTTGATCAAGTTCGGTCGCATTGGCATCATAGAAATACAGAAGAGACCGATGTAGTTGCACTCACTTGAAGTTTCATATAGCTGTATTTATAAACAATAAAATATTGGTTTTTGTAATATTATATAAAAAGAATTAACAGCCGGTTCGTATCAATAGAAAACTCGTAAATCATTTGCAATAATCTTAATTTGCCCAGATTCCAAGAACACATATTTTTATATCTAAAGTATATCCTGCTTCGTTTTATATCAATAAAAGCTTTCAAGCTGATTAATAATATCATAAACCAAAAACTCTTAAAAGCACTTCAATAGATAAATATTTGCACGTGAATATTTATTCCTTCTATCATAAATGATATAGTTCGCTTGGAAACAATCCGGCATCCATAAATTGGAACAGGGCTATATTGTACCAATTGAACATGTGAAATAGATACGTATAATGTTTGTCAATTTGGTCAATGCCAATTCGATGGTGGTGTCGTTTCGCGGACATTGCTTCTGTGACCGCAACCTGTGTGCATTACGCTTAAATACACAAACGCATTATATACACGTGTCACTTGTGTCACTAGATACCTCATAATGAAAAGTATTGATTTTAGGAGAAACGCCCCACTCATTTCATTATGTAGTACCGTATAATTTCCTTATCCTTGACGTCGAAGCCATTTTAATCATTTTCATCTCCCTTTGAAGGCGCGTCTCAGCATTATAAAGTCATCACTTAATCATATTAACAAGGTGACCGACGTTAGTGAATAAACTAGTGCTTGACCACATTTTCGTCTGTTGTAAGTAGTAATCACATCGGTCGAAAGATGGTATGCACTAGTTAAGTAACAGCTTATTAACTATTCTCTTGAAGGTACTCACGTTATAAATGGGCGGAAACAATGACGCTGGCAACTTTTTCATATTCCAAATATCTTTTGTTTATTCAGCGTTTGCTAGGAGTAGGTTTTAGTAGTCAAATACGAAATTTGAACTATGCAGTTTGTGCCTCTGGCTTTCTTAGGGCTGGTAGCTGTGCTTAGCTCTGAAACTTGATATCTTGTTTTCATATAATACATATAAATTGAAACTTGAAAATACACAAACACATAATAAAGCATTTACCACGTAGAACGTTCTACCTACCAAACGGTAGGTAGAACGTTCTACGCAATTTACTCGGGTTTTTATTTCCCACGGTGCAGGCTAGACTAGTGTAGCGACCGTTGTTATGGCCATTTCTAGTTATGTCGGTATAAAATCTAGACTCGGTGTAACTGTTTCTTACTATTATCATTCTGTTTAACGCATATAGGATTTTGATTTTGATACATGTAGAGAAAAGATACGGTACTAAGTATGCTGTGGATTATATTGTCGATTTAGTCAGAGATCGGATATGAAAGATCATCCGTATCCAACTAGCGCCGCATTGTAGTTTTGAGACTGAGGATGAATCCAAGCAGAAGTGAGTCGATCGAAGGATTTTATCAAGCAAAGTTATCAGAAACATATAATCTAAAAAGTGTGTAGTTAAGACACTTATATCATGGGTTTCCACATTATCAAGCACTTTGGCAGGTTATTTTACACGTGTCTTTATATAATTGCGGCGAAGACCGAGCAAGATATTCCACCTACACATCGCAAAGTAAAGTGAGAAAGTAGTAAACAAATTATATGCATACAATACGAAAAAGTAAGTGGTAAATCCAAATGATGTTATGCTATTCGCGAAAAATGTCATTGATGAATTTGCATTCAGCAGACCGTTACTGAGCCGTGCGTGTTTAATGCCAGACGTAATAGCGGTGCTGGGCAGGCGAGCGTGAGCACTGCACGACAAACTCGGGTCAAATTTTATCCATTATGACATCGGTAAGTGTAATATTACAAAAAGGGGTAAAAAAGAATATTATCTCAACTAACGTTTATTAACTGTAAACAAAAACAACAAGTGCGATATATAATTCGAATTCTACATCAATTTAATTTAGGTTATGGCGTTTCATATTTAGAAGTTCTTCGTTTTTAACTTCTTTACTCGCCATTGGGTAACTTGTACTTGTTATATTACAGCGTATAGCCTTTTTTATAAAAGGGAGATAAAAAATGGAAAATAAATGACTTCAATTACGAAAATTGGAGGAAGCTACTTTGGAACAAGATTGTAAGGCTTCGTCGGCCTTACTGAGATTAATTGCTTTGATTCCCGTCATCTCTCGCTATTACGGCATTGTTTGTTGGAAAATTATGTTTCAATAATTTTATTCGGACAAGCAAATCATAAAAGAAATATAAGATTTATTGTCCTGTACACAATTCTGTTGCGTTTACGTTTGTATAACGTTATTATTCCAATTTATATGAGTTAAACTTTCTGTTTGCGTTTATAATTTTAGGCTACCGTGAAGTGACGGTTTGTCATTAAATTAGGTATACCTTTACCTAATCATGATCATTCAATAAGAACAATACCATATTAAGTCCTTATTTTTTTAACTTTTTTAGGAAAAAACCGCCATTTAAATCCACAGTTAAATTATTATTGTTACGTGTTGTGACTTGGACTTCCATTAATTTGTTAAATAAATAAATGAACCAAAAAGACTAAAACTAAGTCGACAATTATAATTAATTATAAAAGATAATTTTTAATTTTGCGTTGCATTTTATGCAAAGGAACCACGAATAATTTTTTAGTGCGAGGGCTGTGCTTGGTTATTTTAAACTTAATCTGTCCCAAGATTTACATCTTGGGACAGATTAAGTTTTAAGGGAGTCCAAATGGTTATTTAAAATTTTAAAAAGGAATATTTGATCAAAATGAGTTTGTCTATCGGCAAGAGTTGTGAGATTGTGACGGCTGACTTTAATTAAATTTGTTTTGTATTTTCTCCATGCGAGTCTTACGGATTCTAGATTATAAAGCGAAATCTAAGACAGATCGAACATAACTGTATATAAAAGTTTCAAGGAGTGTTCTTTTTTAAATGGTTTCGAATTGCGTAAAATAAAACTTAGTTGGCGAAACGTTTTCTATACGATTATTATTATTACTATTCATTTAATTTATAATGTCTATATGATTATTATATGACAGCTTTGAGTAATTATACCCAAATCTCGTACAGAGTTCACCCTATTAAGAGAATGATGGTTTATTTTATAATCTAATAAAATAGAGATTCTGTTACGGGTATATGTAATTATGGAACACTTGTCAAGATTTGGAAACTGCTGGTTCTCTGAACAATATTCCAATATTCAAGATCAAGGTCCTAATGTAACACAACAAAAAATTTCTTCTTATGATTTTTTTTTTAAATTTGGCATCATCTGCGTACATGAGAATGTTTGTATTGTCAATAAATTGTATAACAAACATAATGATTTAATTTCAATCAATATAAATAAAATCGTTAAGAGCTCTAGCAGATTGCCAACTCATTTGGGCGTTCAAATAGATCGTAATAAACATTTTATGGGAGCATCAATGTCCGCAGCTGTCTGTAATGATAAAGCGGCCCTATCGAATGTCGATTTAGACGCCCCAAACTGTGCCCAATGAAAAGAGAAAAAATGTGAAATCGAAACAGTTTATTTCAAAGCTCACCTAAATGACAGTTAAACTTACGACGGTTTCAGACGATTGAGCTCGACGGAGTAAACGGAGCATATTAAGTCTGACACTATCTTGTTTTTAACGCCAATCAGATTATAGAGGTAATGAAATCGATCAGTAAATAAGCCTTTAAGTAAGATTGTGATGAATTAAATATTGTAAGCAATGAGAGTAATATAGGCTTTGTTTTTGTAATAATAAACGTGCAATATTTATAATAATTAATTATTATACAATATTTAAAAAAATAAAATCAAAATATACCAGAAACGATCGCAAGCCAAGCATGCAATATTATTCAAAATTATTTGTATGTGTTATGCTTGAAAACGTAAAGCTCCCGGTATGTGATTTAATCGGGTCTCCAGCGACCCGTATAGATGATCTAGATTTCCTGTTAACTCGGGCAACGTACGGATTGTGTTAAGTATGTGTGTACCGCGCTCTGTGCTATGTGCTCTGTGCAGCAACCTCACAACATTATTCACAGTTAACCGCTCTGTTCTAAATTTAAAACAATGCCGATGCTATTTTAATTTTATGATACGGTACAGCGCTTACCGTTAAATTTGTTTATAATTAGCCAGTTTTGTTTTAATAAAATCTCTATGCTGTTAGCACTGACCGACAGACATAAATAATTATCACGTCCGTTCGAATTACTCGATACATAACACCTCACACGTGCCTTAACGATTGTAGGTCTGTAGAGCTGTCCTCAGAAGTTGTTTTCGTGGTAGAAGGTGGCAATCGAGTGAACGGTTCATCTGAAGTTAAGTGATCATCGCTATCAATCAACATCAGCTACAGACAAAATAGTTACGTTATGAAACGTAGTCAGCTTTTTTTGTAGAAAAGAAGTATTCTGCAGCAGCCCCCGGTTGATTTGTGCACCTACAACCTCCCACGCTCTAACAACGTTCTGAACGTAGTTTTACCGTGAGTTTCTGACGGTGTAATGGTGAAAAAGCTTGTCACGAAACCAGCTCTCTCTCTGAAATAAACTGAGACGACAATATGTTTTATGTGAATGTTTTCGGCAGTGTAAATTCACCGTTAGGACACACTCCAGCTCGAGGTTGAGTTACCTTATGGATTATATTTATTTATTCACATTACATACAATATATATTCGAAATATTCGACAAATATTCGATGTGGTTTATAGGCATCGCACTATTTACACATTACAAAATGCTATGTATTATTTAATATAATAGCAGCTTTGGCTCCAAGCATTCTCTTAAAAAGCAACAGTTATCGTTTAGTTCATGTAGGTTCACTTTACTTTTATAGTTTAAATTTAATAACAATAAACAATAAAATTGTACTAAAAGGTCAACTACTTTTTTTATCTAAAAACGAACAATTAAAGTGACAGTTATTGCAACAATTAAACTTTCTTCTTTGGACCGCAATAAATAATCTAACATCAGTCAGGAATGTAAGCTACGCCAGCGCCATACAATCGCGTACGAAGAGCTGCTCGCTTTTGGTAGCAGTACAGTTACGAAATAGATAAGAGCGAAGGAATGACGAATGATAAACGATCGTATCTACTGCTGGTATGTTACTGTTCGAGTACGACCACGTACCGAACACAATGACAATTTAGTATAGTGCACTTCACTTTTTGTGGGTGACGATTATCTGAAGCCGAAATTTAGTATTATATCAAGTCGGAGAATTATCTTGCGGTAGGTCGCATATACATATACATATGTTTTGATTATTTTTCCTTATAAAGAGATTATTGTTGTACGTTTACATAAAAGATATAAATGAATGTTTATATTAGTATATTTTTTATCAGGGGAAGTTGCAAATCTAAAAGATAACAAAATTGAACTTGCTTAAAAGATTGCTTCTTGATTAGATTTGATTGCTTCTTTAGATATAGACTTCAATGTAGATACATGTCTGTACAAACAATATGTACACGCGTAAAAAAGATGTTTCTTCCTTTTTAAGACTGTAATTATGAAAGTTATTATGTAAGTTACTAAGTAAGTTATAAAATTCTGAATCAGATCTACTTTTATTGTTATTTAATAACTATTTAAAAGAAACCCTAGCGTTATCATAGGATATTACATACTAGCTGTTGCCCACGACTTAGCATACATTCGTTTATCATTTACCACGCTGGAAATTTTAGTAAGATATAATAACTTCGAATTAACATGTGTCAAAAAGTTATTGCCAACACTTGAAACATTACCATAGCAGTCGATATTGTTAATGAGGCTGTGCAACATTTCATGATGATCGGTCGAGTCGTTAAGGAATTAAAGCGTATTTAAACAAACAAACTCACATTCGCATTTATAATATTAGTAAAGGATAGCTTCAGATGTCCAAGTCGACACGACAATTGTACTGCTGAAATTATTATTTTTTATTTACAAGTCTTAATTTGCACGTCTTTATGCATGTACCATCTAACAAATTTATCGACCTATTTCATACTAGACTTCGCGTGACTATTGTCTGTCTGCTGGATTAATTAACTTGGGGTCTTAGTCCTCGCATCAGACCGATCTTATTTGAAAACTTGTAAATTGCTTGCATTTAAAACTAGCTATAACTACATACATAATGCAGAGAGTAAATATACTGTGTAAGCGCTTAAGATAATTGGATTAGTGTTTCTCAGTACTTGGTATGTTGACAGACATTCTAAGTGAATACATAATGCTTGTAAGAGAATACATTTATCCATTTACACAGTATGCTATGAGTTATACAGAACCAAGCCAGCTTTCTATCGTATTAGGTTAATGGAGTTAGACTCCAAGACTGGTTGGCTGAAATCATACATACAGTTCATCAGGACCAAATTAAAAACTAAAACTTAACTTCACTTTAAACGAGTACCATAATTTAACGATATTTACGCAAATAAAAAACGAAATGATACAATCCATTTAAACCTACTCTCATATTTTGGTATCTCCATATTTATAAGCGGGTTACGAGCCTCGACATTATTTTTGTTTAAGTTCCCATGGAATATCTCATTTTAACTTCACGGATTCTGACTTCTGGGATATACTCTTTGTATCGTTTTGCTTTGCTCTTTATTAAAACAAAGAACTTACTTGTCCAAAAGAAACATCCATTCAAGAAGATTGTAGACGATCTTTGAAGTAACTAAAACTAAATTAAAAATTAAACAAAGTAAATAAGGCGCAATCAAAATGTAAGGACGTCTATATGGTGATAATTGAAAACGGCATCGATCTAATGTCTGTGGATTATTCGGCTATTGAACTTTGCTTGGCATTGTCGACAGAGCTACATAACACAACCCGGTTATACAAGTAATTTTATTAATTACTAGCGGCCCGCCCCGGCTTCACACGGGAATTTAACAAAAATAAATGAAATATTATATCGCCTTTGTTCATCGGGAATAATGTAGGATTCTTCTATTGGTGAAAGAATTTTTCAAATCGGTCCAGTAGTATCAGAACCTATTTAATGCAAAAAACAATCAAATCTTTCTTCTTTATAATATTAGTTAAGATCAAAGTAATTTTATTAAATATCAAAGTGATAAGACAATTACGACATTGCGGAGAAAAATTTAAAGCAAGGATTTTTGGTAATAAGAATGTGATACAGAACTACATACAACTCTCTGGTTACTAAAAAAAGCTGATTAGGAATCGAAACTTGACCATTCGATTATGATACTTAACTATTAGTAATTAAATATGATGCAACTTAAAACATTAAGAAAGTTAAGAATTTTTGTTTAACACCATTACCGCCTAATTCGGGGCCCATCAAATCATCATGCAGTGAGGTCACTTCATTAAACCGGTTGTACCATTTACCGAAGATATTTTCGTCAGGACTTTAATATAGTAAAGTTGCTTACACCGGCCTTATACCATTACGTAATCGACCAATCAATTGGTTTAAATGTCTTTTCATCATTTTCATTCAACTTTACTTTTTAGATTACGCTCCACATTAACATTGAGCAATAACACCACTATTGTTATTCCTGCGTATTTACAGTCCTTACTTAACTCAGAAACGAGAACAAACTGATTAAGTCGGGTAAGCGACTATAGACTAAATATCCATTTGGAGAGGCCAACCTCTCACTGTGAACTTTATAGGTTGATGAATCTAATTAGCTACACTTGAAATGTTCCAATCTCTATTTGCTTTAACCTCGGCTTGGCGCGAAGAGCTCTTTTTTAAGTCGGTTTCAGTTATTTCACAAATCCTTAACGAATTACATACCCAAACATTCAAGAATCACTTGGTCTATTGATGGAAACCGTATGAAAATCCTTTTAATAGTTTAGTTTAAGCCTATTGTGTTCATACAAACAGACGTGGCGTTTGTTTTTTTTTATAATGTGCCATATTGCAAGTATACAATCTTCAGTTGATCGTGCAGAGTTTTAAATGGCCAAGTAATAAAACGAAAACGTCAAGCGAGCCATGTGAGAGGAACGAAACGTTAGCGGCCTGTGACTAATCATTACGTGCCTCGAAATTAAAGTTCGATGTTTTATTAAGTAATTTATTTCTATTATTTAAAGGAGATGTTATGCGAAGAAACTATGGTTTGGTATCGATGGAAGATTGATGGGGTATGATGAATGTTTTCTAAAATGTGTTTCTACTGCAGGTTTTTATTGTAATCTTGGAATAGATTGCCCACCTTGTTACACTAACGCTGTTCTGTTTACGTTTATTACTTAAAAAAACGATTGATGCTATTTGGTAGTGCGTTAAATCAGCTTTCGATTTTCACTAAAAAAATAACGAATAAAGAATTCGTTTTATCGAAATTGAAATGCCAATTCTAGTACTGTAAACAAATGCTCGTTGTAATGACGAATTTACTCGTTTAGTTGCCGCCGCAACCGCTCCGAGCCGCAGGCAGGGCAGGCGTTGCGAACTATCAATCGTCTGTTGGTTTAGCAACCAGTTATCATTTTGCATTTTTAGTACCAGTCTATGTGGAATGTATCCACGCAGCTATGCTGCCAGCTTGCCATTCATAGATACACCCTTAAACTGGCCTGTCTATTTCCTTCCTCAGAGCTTTGTTTGTGTAATTGGATAAAAATACTTTTAGTAATTTAACTTTTATACATGGATGTGTTGAAGCGGTTTACCTGCTGTTAAGTAACCGCTACCCAATTATAAAATATTCCTACTTCATGCCTTTCTTCTGTGACGTTCTGGTATTTCACCGGTCGAGCTGGCCCATTCGTGCAACAATATTTTTTTTTATTGAAGAAGGTGGCAAACGAGCAAGTGAATCACCTGAAGTTAAGTGAGCGCTACCCATAGACATCCGCAACAAGCAAATGTGTTGCGGAAGCGTTGCCTACCTTTAATGGACAGAGGAGGGCGTAGACAGGAATAAGGATATTTCCTTTTCCCCGTTAACCCTCTCCCCGTTCCCATCCTATCCTTGTGAGGGACGGGTGATAAGGGGAAGAGGACTGGAATTAGGTCTCCGGCACCACACTCATCACAAGATACGCAGAGTACTTCTACTTCACGCCTGTTTTCTGTGAGGTCGTGGTATTTCACCGGTCGAGCCGGCCCATTAGTGCTGATAGGATAGATGTTGTTGCGGACTCTACCACTGTTAACTGTTTGTCAATAATCGCCACACTTTCCTAATTCGAAAATTGCAAACGACGACTAGGTCTATCTATTTATATCTACTATGGGCTCCTCGTTACGGATTGTTACACGATATAAATATATGAAACTAGGCCAATGTGTATGATTGTTACCTAGCGTCTGAATGGATCATGCTCAAGTTGCCCCCCAACCTGGTTCCCGCCTTGTCGCGGCGGTGGGGCTCAGTAGCCGTGGGTGGGGGCCCACGGTGAAGCCAAGAGGAACCTACGGCCGGTCTGTGAGGCAGAACCGGCCAGAGGGTC
>JWHW01024643.1:89995-102820 GCA_000931545.1 Papilio glaucus | reverse complement strand
GAACTTTTAATGTGAAAAGATGATGAAGGAACAAGTAATTCACTGTTGAATTTTTCTCATTTAACCCCAGCTAGGAGATTATCTTAGACACCGACAACTTTGTCCACTAATATAGAAAAATAAACTTAACTTCGAAAACATTAAAGAAATTGTTTAATCGATGATAAACTTCAATTTCTTTCAATCGGAGATATGGTTTTATTTGTGTACGACGAGTGTATTCAGCTTGTAGTTTCAGCCTTCGGGCGGTGTGCGGTGTATTGTATACCTTACTTTGCAGCGGTTGCAGAGGAAGTGATGCAATTGAATGAAACGCTCACAGTCCGAGCGGATCTTCCGTGTAAACATTAAAAGAACGCTTAACGGAAAGGAAATCATTGCAGGCTTATATCTCTGAATAGAATTTCACCCCAATACAAAACGATGCTCTTAGAGACAGATCGTTCCTACTCACATACCACTCTTAAAATAGTCCCGCTTCGCTAAGAGTAAAGTTATACAAAGTTCACATTACTCGAGCTTTTAAACAGTCAGTATACATTGTGTATGTTTGAGGCCGCCTGCATTATCTCACCGCGTTCTGCCTAAATTAAATTATTATTCTATGACGTAGTTAAACACCACTCGCCGGCTATTATGACTTCAAAAATTGTGCTTCCTTAAAAAAATAAACACTTAGAACGAGATCGTTTTAAAGTTAAGATGCTGATAGCTATGCCAATTTGTTTCATAGTAATTGTTACAAAACTATAAATTTTTAATGTTTGCTATCTTCTATCATCCGATTATTGAATTAGAAAACTTGATACCTTATTATTTATACTTTATTGTGATTAAGATTGTGGTAATATAGACTCTAGGTTGTTGTTGGGACTGTGTGAATTGGATTTTATGAAACGAAAAAGGAGACTATTAATGTTTGTAAAGTTTCTGTAAAAGAATGAGATAATGATTAGTAATTTTAATGTACTTTTATCTTTGTTGTAATAATATTTATTTATTTCTTACTTCAAGCAATAAAAGAAATGTCGATTAACCGCTCTCTCTTGTTTACCACCTCAAAAGCAATGCGCATCATTCTCTTACAAATCAAACAAAATACAAAGTTTCACTTTAACAGCGCGGTGAGCTGACATTCGATTTTTTAATATTCGTCTTTTAAGTTTCTCAGTGAATGATATTTAAATATAGTTTCCTGTGTTCTTACTCACTCAAAATTATAATTAATAGCCCACTCAAAGCTGTCGTTCAGTAACCGACGGAAGGCACCGAAAGGACACAGCCGACCTACTTATATATTCGCTCCAAGTCGATCGACGTTTAATTTGACCTATTTATGAAATTTGTTTGCTGAAGGCCTTCATAGATCGAGCATTAATCTTGTAGCGGACATAATGATGACGCCACAGCCATGGTTGGAATTCTTGCGAACCGGGGCTGCTCTACCGTTACCGCCGATGAATTAGACAACAAACTTAAAAAAATCACTATCGACATTTCGTGGAACTTCTGATTTGTATAACAACGGAAGTTGAAATTTCGTTCCAAAACATTGCGAAACGAATTTAAAAACATTTTTTTAACAAGTTTGCTTTCGTACGTTTTGTATAAACAATTTAAAATTTTAACAGTGGTAGAGAGAGAGTTTCGTTTGTTGAGGGAGGTGCCGGAGGCCTAATTTCTGTCCTCTTCCCCTTTCCACCCTTTCTTCATAAGGATAGGATGGGAACGGGAAGAGGATTGGACGGGGAGGGGGTTAACGGGGAAAAGGAAATATCCTTATTCCTATCTATGCCCCCCCTCTGTTCTTTAAAGGTAGGCAACGCATCTGTACCACATTTTTGCCTGTTGCGGATGTCTCTAGGTAGCGCTCACTTAACATCAGGTGATCCGCTAGATCGTTTGCCACCTATTTCCACAAAAAAAAAGTTTTATTTTTACGAAGGTTATTTCGTAAATAGTAGTATCTGTGGAGTCAATAGACAACGGATATAATTTATTAACCCCAATTTATAACCAACGCCCATTTGGTATTTCGGTGCACATCAAATTGCACTCATTTAACGTTTTGACCATTAGGATATTTGATCCATTTTTATTTTTCATATTTAAAATGCTATCATAAAATATTCGATGTTATAATTATGAATATGATATATCTATTTATAGATTTTTTAGTTTTGAGAGCCTATGTTAACATGATCATTTCCTAATTTAACGACACTACATAAATTTTATAGAACGAGTTTAAATCCCATGCGAGTAAGGTTAAAGTCGTGTTGTCGTTGCCTATTTATTATTAATTAATTTCCTACATTTAATTTTTTTACAGCTTTACACAACATAATTCTCCTCTCCGCTGTTACCAACATTTTTGTTTTTGTATTATATTATTTTTTTTCGTTAGATGATATAAAGTTATTTTTATGTGATATTGTATGCATATGTAATTATTTGCTAACAAACTAAAGCAATGCATGTAATTTCATTTACTGGATGTCAAAGAGCTAAACGGCAACCGTGTGTAAGTGAAAAGGGCCTAACAGCTGCTACAAGGAAGAGAGTTACGACGTTACGCCATATTTTTTTTCGAAAAGCTCCCCGAAAGTAAATTTGAATATGCAATAAAAGTAAATAGGATTGGATCAAGTGGCAGGTGACAGTTTCAAAACATTAACAAACGGCTTGAATTAATAATTTTAATAAAATTAATGAAAATTGTAATATTTCACTGATGCTCATATCATGTACAGTTCGATTTCAAAACTTGTAGCGGTAATGTACCCACGTATAACCTGCACGGGTACATGTGCGCGCTAGCGGTAACCACCGAGGCTAAAGTAGATATAATGTTATGCCGGCTACTGACCCAGATTCATGTTATGTAAAACAAGAAGCAAACTACAGAGAGACACCTGTTACTTTAGGCATTTTTCATCAAAATGCCTAAAGTAACAGGTGTCATAACTGACCACAATCACGCGTAAATGTAGAGGTCACTGAACCTCGGGTTGTGTCACAAGATCTAACATTACCTAAAATACTTTTCAAACCAAGATTTGTGTTTTTAAACTTATCATTACTTGTTTAAATTATTATCACAAGGATTATTGATTAAGATTTATTACACGTAAGGTACCAAATGTTTGTGGTTAAACATTTTCATAAATACTGTTATCCTGATTTAAAAAAAAAACAAACTTTGCAACGTTAATATTAAAACACAGATTCATATTATCGGTTCACAGTTCGCTATTGGCATTGAACAATTTATGATATATGATCCAATATCGACGTTCGAATATTACGCACGTGACACGCGCGCTAGCTTTATGAGTTTCGCTTACGTACATCGTCCACATATCACTTCAAAACGGTTGACAAATATTGGCCACATATTTCTCAACTACCGCTAATTAGGAGCAAGGACCCAAAACGAGTAACGCTTTTCTCACGTTCAGTTTCCATAAGACTTTTACTGTTATTGCTATTTATGACTGAGATGTGTAACTGCTTGACCTCCAAGTAAATGTCCCTTAGTTGCATATTATCATAGCACCACTATCATCATACCTGCATCATGCAGCAGCCTAAAACTTCCCAATATAATCAAGGAGATGGATCGCCTGCACTTAGACATCGTATGCCTATGCAGCCGCCGACTATCCATAAAGCTACTCCAAAAATACTCCAGTTATGTCTGGTATTGTACGGTAGTGAAGCCTGGACTCTGAAAGCCTAGAAGTTTCTTGAAGCCTTCGAGATGTGGCGTTACCGTAGAATGCTACGCATTAGCTTGACACAGAAGGTTATTGATGTGCGGGTACTCCAGCGCGTCAGCAGAAACCGCGAATTGTTGCACACCATCGAAAAGAAAAAAGTCGTCTTAGGCCATGTCTTGCGACACAAGAAACATGTGCTTCTCCAACTTATTATGATAAGCAAAATCGCAGGAAAAAGATGCGCTGGACATAAAAGAATTTGTGGTTGCGAAACATCAGGGATTGGAGTAATATTGCCAGCGTAGAAAAACTATTTCGCTGGGCACATCATAGGAATAAGTTCACTGAGCTTACGGCCAACCTCCAGTAATGGAGAGGCACTCAGGGAGAGGGAGAGAAAGAGATCACATACATGAAGACAGGCCTAACCATTTGACCATACAATTGATATCAGCAATCATAAGTAGTGACATTATTATGTCTTCACCGTTAATAATCGGAGAAAAATGAATTGCTCTCCAAAATCGGACAGAGACCACCAAATTACCCAATTTTTATGTAGAAAAAGAAGTTACTGAAAATAACTTATAATCATTCAATAGTTCTCCATAAAACAAACCTCCGATTGTCTAAAATCATTGTATTTTCGAGTGCGAGCTCTTAAGCTAAGTTCTCTGATATTTCAGATGAAAAGTAATTTTGTAAAACTCATTAGTTTTCATGAGCAAATATCATTTTTATAAAAGTATAGAAGAAGACTTGATCTGTAGTAAATATTTAAATATTCATTTCACCTCACCCGATGCCGTGTAATGAACGTGAATTTATTTAATATTTAACTTTAAACTTGAAACCTTTGCGCAAAGTTAGCTGAACTAGACGGAGGATTCATGATAATTATTTTTCTTTGTGAAGTAAACACGATTCCTTAATGTCAAGAACACATTAAGCTAAGTAAATAAGAGAAAACTATTACGTAAATAAATTAAAACTCTCCTTTTCAGTGAATTCTATCTCAAGAAAGAACAAGTTTATGTACGTAATTAGTAATGCGATAGGAGAGGAAAAGAATAGAACACAGTAGATTTAGTTCACATATGTGCAAGCTTCCTGAAGTGTGGGTATCAGCAACTACTTTACCTTGATCCGCACCACACGATATTCTATAAATTCATTATGTTCACGTCTTTCAAGATTTGTTTATCGAAAATTATGGTTAGTCCGACCTTGCGCTCCGCGTCTGCATTGTTTTGTTTATAACTATGAAACATGGTGGCGCGGTGATAAATTACTACGTGGATACCTCACGTGGCCTATACCCGAATAACCGGACCCGTCGGCCTATAGCATGCGTTGCACGACCTTCGACTCTTACGAAAACCCACCTGTATTAATGCGTAGTTCCCAATCCGTAAGTCGTCGGTACCGTTTATGGTCGTCTTTCGCTTAATTTACGAAACAATATCCATTTTAATAATTCAATAATATTTAGCAAACTGTTTTGCTGTACGTCAAGTATTATGTATATATGCAGTACGCATCACATACATACCATACAAAACGACGTAATTATTTCTCAATCATTCGGATCGCGAGCCCTGTATTCGATGAAGCTGTAAGAACCGTCAATAAGGTTACCAGCAACTACTTCTCCGAAAATACACACTCGTAATTATTCACATCTTACGTCTTTTTTCCTCCATTGCTGCTCAATGTAACGATTGGTATTTTTTATATCATTAGGTATTAGACGAAGAGGCTGTATGACTGATAAACTTAATACAATAAACTATGAAGGACAACATATTTTTTTATAACGGGATGCAAATACAACCTCATATAGCATCTCCGTATTTCTATTTCATGCCTATTATGTTAATTTTGTTGTTTGAACTCGTATGTTAAATATTTGAATCTTTTAGTCTGAGTGTAAATATGCAAATGTTTTGCTTAAGGAGAATTAGTAAACAGGAAAATTACAGCATCATAGTAAATCTAAAATACATAACATGGCGTAAATATTTGCCTTTAACTAATGTTTCATATATAACTTTTTTTGCAAGTAAATAAGGTCGTTGCCTACCTTTAATAGATAGTGGAGGGGTTAGACTGAAAAAAGAATTTTTCTTTCTGCCATTCATCCAAAAACTTGCCACATACAAGTTGAGTACAATTAACGGTATGTTTACATGCGAAATATCGAAAGTATTTTGTTTTAGATTTATATAATTTGAATAATATTTTGTGACTATCAGCCATATAAGATCCGCACCTCTAAATATGTTATGTCTAAAGAACATCTGCATCGCCTCAATGCTATACGAATTATTTCATAATAAACATCGTGTTGTAGTATACAAGACAAACTCCTTAAAATAATTTCGCCGTTTGAGGCACTGTTGTGTTACTTAATGAGAAATGGGACGTTTTGTGGGAACATTCATTGTGCATGGCAGACGTTCATTGTTCGCTTCAGGCTTAAATTTACTGTGACCCGGACCGATTCAATTACTTTGATTTCCGACTTTCTCTTATGCTATAACATTATTTTTCTCATAGCGCTTGCTTTATTTCTTTTTTGTATTTATCTAATAGGAACCAAATATCGTGTTAAGATATATCTCTCTATTAATATCAGGTGTCCCGCTTGGTCGTTTGCCACCGTCTTCCATAAAAAAAACTCGGTCCATCCAGTAATTCTTCCATCTCGTACATTATATAGTATATTTTCTGTTACTAAAGATGTGCTGATGTTCACCAGACATTCCTGATATCCCCGAGGACATCAAGAAGCTGCGCGCGCTGCAGATCGCGGACTTCAGCAGCAACCCGATCCCGCGGCTACCAGCGGGCTTCAGCCAGCTGCGCGCGCTCACCGTGCTCGGCCTCAACGACATGTCGCTCACAAGCCTGCCCAGCGACTTTGGAAGGTAACCCAGATCACAGAAGCCGGACTTTGTTTATAAAGGCTACGTGTCGCCTAATGTTAAATGATTGCAACAGCCGACTGATCCACAACACCATAGGAACAATAGATGTGTTGCTGGTCGATTAAGGTATCCGCTCTTTCCTTCAATAATACTTTAGGTACCTACGACTGTTTGGAAATACCATGGGAATCCAATTGTTCATTCCATAGGTTTTCAAAATAAAACTCACTGACATTGTGGAAAGACCATGTTGTTACATTAAAAATAAAAACATCAAAATTAATTTACTCATAAAATATACAAAAATTTTCTCAAGCGGCCAGGATGTTAAACCTCATTAGAAATGTCGACTAAGATGTAAAAACACCTTAGACACACTAAATCATTCCACGAGGTGGTTTATTACACTTTGATTACCTGAGTAACGTGACCTGGGTGAACAAAGTGGAATAGTTATCAGTCAATGTTATTTATAATTATAAATCACCTGAATGCACTGGGGTGTCTATTATTTTCAGTTTTAATTTATGTATCTATATTACCTAGATTTTAGAACAAAATAATGATAGCACCTAGGTGGTCAAAGTGGAATATACCCACAAGATACCTATGCGAGGCAGGAAGTTATCCCATTTTTTACTTGAACGTTAAATGGCGCTTTCCCAACAGGGTTTAAATAGGCCCTCCCCTAAGACGTACTTGTGTAGTGTGTGCCTAGCTTATTAGAAAAACAATGAGGTTTACAAACAAAAAAGTTTATACCTAAAAAATAGTAAAATATTTTAATTCGTAAAAGTTAAAATTCAGGAAAACAGAAACTCATTATAACGATCCAGCTGATACTCGAAGCGCCTAGGTCATTAATTTGACGCCTACAAGCAGTCATTACTTTATTTATAGTATACCATCCTGTTCTATAAATCTGTAATTAATCACGAGTTCCACATTTTGATGTCTAATTTTGATTTCTTATTAGTAATTGCTTTCTCCCGTCTTATAATCCAAATGGGGAAAACGGCGATAGCAAATTTAATTTTTCACAGAGTAAACTTCACCAAAATATTGTTATATTTTAAAATCATGACACATTGTTCGTATTTATGAAATGTTTGTTGGTTTCTTTCATCGAACGCTGAACTTATACGATATATGTAATTGCTTATCTATACGGTAACATCGTATATACACGGCAGTGCTCTCTCCGGAAAATCTCATTATTATCAGTAGCCGAACTCTTATATATACATAAACATTCAATAGTTATTGCAAAAACTTCCCTGACTTCAGAATAACAAAAAGATTGTAAAGCCAATTATCAACAATCAATACAATTGTTCAACATAGTTTCATGTATTGTAAAATTATTTAACGGACCCTTTTGTAAGGGTGTTACATTATTTTGTAACATTTCTTTGGCAGTTATGTAAAATCCATTACTAGGCATCATGGGTCATATAAGTTCTTGTAAAAAAAGGGACCTATGATTTATGTTATCTCATTATCAGATCTCCATTAAAGCGTTTAATTTAACTTACATAATACAAGCGAGTCACGTCTAAATGTTACTGGCTAAGTGCCGTTCGGTTTTGCAGACAGGCGAAAACGAAAGTTGGTTGGAAAGTTTCGATTCACTCGTAATACTCACCGAAACCCGATTTTAATACAATAATGTTTGGAGCATTCTCAACATGTTCCAATATTCTTTTTCGATTACCGCCCGATTTTTATCTCACGTATATCCAATTCGATTACCGTACTTGTAACGTGTTTTGTTGCGAGAAAAGAATCGCAAAACAGTCCCGTACAATACGACGTTTTCTCTATAACACGAATTTATTCTCTTGCCTTTTTTGTCTTAACTTTAATTGTAAAGAAGTATATTTGTAGTCGTATCAATTGTCTGAGAGATTTTTTTCAGGCTGCAAGGCCGTTTCAATAATTGTTATATACTTTAGTAGTGACGACTGCGTCAGTCATTATTGTTATAAAGAACCGTTTTTTTTTCTTCATTTTTGACCTTATGCCATACACAACCACAAACGATGAATCAAGTGAGAACATATTCGACAATCTTTTCGTTGACGTGTACAGCTCAATAATATTTAACATTCAGTCCATTCAGCTCATATTATCAGCATACAATCATCGATTCAGCTCTTTGATATTTTAGATGTCTGTTGGTATATTTTTTTTGCCTCTGGTGCTCCATACTAAAAAGAAATCACTTGAATCTGATAAGGAAAGACGAACAGGTCAGGTATTTGTCACTATAATTACTAATATAGTAGTATTAATTTAAGCACTAAAACTCTAGAAGCCATACTCTAATGTACATGCATGGATCTTGTCATGACGTTAAAATTAGACATCCCCTTTTATTCTTTTTCTATCTAAAAATATAATTCTAATGACCCAAGACAACATTGACATTATACGCGTTACGGCATTTCATGTTTCTATGTAATAATTTGATGCATAAGTTGGATAAACTGGCATGTGATTTATTAACATTTGGCGTGCGGTTCGACCATTAATGCACCTATTTGTGTGTTCTCTGTTAACGTTAAAGTCAAACGATCATGTCTTTGAACGATGTTAATTTTCTCTCTGCGCTTATATATACTAAATATTATAAAAAGAAGAGATTTGTTGTTTTGTGATAGCTAAACTCTGACATTTCCAAACGGGGTTAAATATAATGACCACCATAAAATGTTTTGATACCCTTAGTTCTTTTACCAAAAATATATACTTAACACCAGAAAAATAAAATCTAAAATTACAATAGTACTAGCTATTTTAGTCACGACTGCATTTCAAAATTGTATTTGAACACCAAATGTAGTAAATGGTCACTAAATTTTGAGCGAGGAAAGTAATGCGCTTTTTCTGCCTAAATAAACCACTATGATTGCTATAAAATGTAGGTTTATTACCAAATATAGTATTGTGATGCCATATTAAGTTATGTCTCTGGCTAGCAATCCCCTCCTACCGCACCGAAAAAAAATAAAATATATTTTTTGGTAGTGGTTAATCAATTTGAAGACAAAAAGGTTAGGAGTTTATTTAATACTAGTTGTGCCCCGCGGTTTCACGTGCCCTCCCTCGCTTCCATGTACAGACAGCGATCAGATACATTTCGATTTATATGTATAGATGTTTAGCAAAAAAAATTGTGCCGAAGGTAATTTACTTTAATCGGATAATGAGATGTTATTTCTTGCATATCATCTTAAAATTAATATGTGGTTAGTAATTTGGTGTTTATTAACTATTTTGAGGTGAACAATGATTTGTTTGGAGTAATTTACCTTTAATAAGATGCGAGCGAGATGTTAAAGGTTTGGTTATAAGTTTACATCAAAATGCGGGTTTTATTTTTGGTGATCATTTATTATTTTTGTCTGTTATAGTTACCATATCTGCTGGTAAGTTAAACATAAGCCTTTCCAAACCGATTATAACATTCTCTGCCCATTACGTGGCTACATTATGCAGAAATAATATAGGCCATGTTTTTCTTACCGTGTGTTATATTAACGTGCGATATTCACCCGTACGACGCCGGGTACGAACGGCTCAAACCTTCATGGTCAATTGTCTGTCGACGATAAACTGCGCACAGTTTATAAGGTGCTTAAAATAATTATCTCGCCTTACATTAAGTTTTTATCTCGTCAATTGCTCATTAGGACAGGTCCGTTAGTTGTCACGGTGCATTGACTTTGTTTTTGTCGACATTGCTAACGGACTACAATTTAATTTGTTCTATAACGTTATCATTACCGTAATTCTCGAACTTGCGAGCAATACAAACTTTAATAAAATTAATATTATTTAAAAAACTTTCTTAATTTTTCATTAAAAAAAATCACCACTTCATTTAAATTTACTAATATTGCGATACTGTAATACCAGCAATATTAGTAAATTTAAATATTAAGAAGTCACATTAATATATATTAGCAATAACAAATATGTAAGCAAAACGTTACTTGTTTATGAAAACCTCTATATAAAAGCCTCTAACATCAATTGCTAAAATAAACACATTATCACATTAGAAATTGAAAGGCTTAATATTCCTCCTGTCTCTGTTCGGCCTTTGATAAAAAAAGGTGAGTTACAATCTCCACCTAGCATAAAATATATTTAAGAACCATAAACAAATGGTTTAAAAAATCATAAACCTTAAGTGGCAATTGGCCAGACACATGCAGAACGGATGGACGATGGGGCTAAAAAGTCCTGGAATGGCGGCCGCGTACAGGTCGACGAAGCGTTGGTAGATATTCCACAAGATGGACTGATGATCTCGTCAAAATTGTTGAGTCCAAATGAGGACAGCAGGAGACCGATCTTTGTGGTAATCAATAGGTAGTAGGGGCGGCCTACGTCCAGCAGTGAACGACTTCAGGCTTAAGATAGAGATTTTCACGTAACAAGTCTAACGGTAAATGTAAAAAAATGCATTCCAAGTTTTATTCATTGCGGTCAAAAGCCTCAATTAGAGGTACAAATTGAATAATCAACTGAATTCTAATTGCAGTTAGATTTAAAATTCAACAACTTGTAAACAGTTGCCGTTTTATTACAACACAGGTCTTAATGACATCGGGTTAAACCAGAATACTTTACATTAATTGGTGCATGTTTAAGTAATGCAAATGCATATTTTATAAATGCCATTTCAAAAATATATTTTACAATTACTATACATTTTTTAATGTACTTACATAATTAGCTCATAAGAAAAGGCGTACCGTACGCGATCGTAACCATAAGTATTCATCATTCATATTATTGGTCCCACTCAAAGTTGGGTCGCAACACGTTTCCTTCTTTCACGCCTTTCTAACAACCGTCATCATAGTAGTCACGCCTTTCTTGTTCATGTCATCCTTACGCCATCCATTCATTTTTTAGGCCTACAAACATATACATATTTAAATCTCAAACTCTCCTTGTCACATGCCATCGTTCCCTCTTCATAACAGGCTCATACCATGCTAATCTTTGCCCCTGATTTATTTATCACTGGTATAATCTATCTAAAAGTGTTAGTAGTATAATCACAATTTAATCTAATTTCTATCTTTTATGGGTTTACATAATTTCAATGAAGACGGCCACGTAATAGTGCGGTAATATTATTTTTATTTCTCGCACTTATTGTTAACCAGAATAACTTTTTAAAGTAAAATCATAATAACTATCAAGTTATTAGGAAGATATAGGCAAATAAAATTTTATGGAATTCGTGTGATAAGCGATAATACTGGGCGTGCCTCGATTCATTCTATGGCGTCGTTCGCTCCTTATCTAGCTCGAAGTCTTTATGCAACGTCGGCTTAAGTTGTGACGCGTCGGTGACGTCATTTTGTCCAAGACCACGAACTTACTATTGAGAATCTATCCTGTTTTAAGCTTACTCGGTTTGTACTCCTGTTTGGTATTTAAGTTCAATTACGTAGAACAGCACTTCGTTCCCGTTCTTTTTGTATTGTTGCAAAAAATACCTCTGTCCTTATTTACTATTTATAAGATTTACTATGTTCCTTCCAGTGCATAAAGTACCTTTTATGTTTTTACCAAAAAGGTTGAAGACAGAAAACTATTTCTAGCACGGAAGACTTACTTTTATGTCCACTAGTTTCCGTTGTAAACTATTTTAATAATTTACATTCACATCCAAGACACCTATGTCTTCCTGACGTATATTTTACCAACTGATGCCTGCGGCTTCGCAAGTATTCGTTTCTTATTTTCCTAATTGGAATGTTTTGTAACTTGATTTAAGATATAATAACTTGGGATCAGAGGTAAATAATTCCAAATTATATGCCCCTCGCAATGTGTGTTCACAATTTCCTAATGATTGGTTTAGTCGTGAAAGCGTCATAAAAACAAACAATCCTCCATTGATATTTGCTGTATTCAAACTAGCTGTGCCCGGCGGTTTCACCCGCCCTGCAATTTTATTAAAACGAAATGATATTACCTACTTAATAGTAATATATATAATAGTACTCTATTATACAGCATTTTTATCGAACAAATGTTTGACATGGTTCTTTAAATTGATATATTTTTTTTATTTATATACCGAACCGAAAGACGAACCGAAAACAAACACTAAATGTTAAGTGAAGCTTAATACAATACATTAT
>JWHW01024643.1:70819-83828 GCA_000931545.1 Papilio glaucus | reverse complement strand
ACAGAAATTGTACTAATTAACTGAAACAACCAACATATCTGTGTAACCGTTGACTAGTCAGCGAAGTATTTTCTTGGCCTATATTGACTATTCTTGTTATAAGGTTCAGTTCAATTAATTTTCAAGGCATGTTATTTTAGCTATTATAACAGTTACGTTGTCACAACTATAGCTTCAAGATATCAAGATAACAAACTGGCACGCGGCACACATTTCACTTTATGGTTAATTAACTCATGCGACCCATAAATATTTGTAGTTGAACTTTACGACAAGCCACTATGGGGATAAAGATGGGATATTAAAATCATAATATATATATCACAGTTATTAAAAGTTTTAATGCTATAAAAAATTAACTGCTAGACATAATGTATAGTCATCAGACACAGAATAGAACAAATAGCAATACCAATGCATAATTATGAATTGTAACCATTGCCTCGTTTAACATCCAACGACTCTGTCACACAACCGGGACCGCCTTATTACAGTTTGCAGCAGACGGACTTCTTGCCAGGGAGGTAACCCAACGAAGTAGTTCTTCAGTATACGAATACAGATTTAAGTATAACCGTTACATAGAACGTAATAAGCTCGAGCCAATTGATGGTTATTCATGTCAACCCCGATTGTGTCAAAAGCTTTTTTTAAATTAAGTGCCGGTTGTCGGGAGAAAGTATCAGCGATGTCAAGCACATGCGTCTTACATCATGACAAATTTTAACAAATGGATTTTTTTATTTTCAGCCTGATCTCGCTGCAGTCGCTGGAGCTGAGAGAGAATCTGCTCAAGTCTCTGCCGGAGTCGCTCAAAAATCTAACCAAATTAGAAAGATTAGATTTGGGCGACAACGAAATTGAGGAGTTGGTGAGTTTAAAATTTTTCTAGCCACGTCATGGTTAAGTGGATGTTCCACGTGGTTCCAAAATGGGTGTCGCGATACTTTAAACAACAAAATATTTGATCATCTATAGTAAGTCTTTAAACATTTTAACGGGCATGTTGAAAGGATGAATGAAGAGAAAATAACGAAACAAATTTATGTTGCAAAAGTGAGTGTGGCAGTGTTGGTAGGGGACGCCCTAGGAGAACTTAAATCGATCAGATTAGGCTTATTAAAGAAGGGCGATATAAGGAGCACCCATAACCGACGAGCATGTATGCGTAGATGTATGCATGTAGAAGAAGCGAGAGAGGTGTGCCAGGATCGCGCCAAATAGTTACAACGGGTATAAATGGGGCGGACTTCATAATATTCCACATTACATTATTATTTCATTAAAATGAATTTTTCTATAATAAAGAAACAATAGGTTCATTATTATTAAAAGTTAAAGTGCCAGCTGTATTGTTGTTGCATTGTCGTGTCGTGGGAATGAATTCGTAATAAATAGCAGCTCGACTTGCATAATGAAATTAAAAATTTCCTCTTACCCTAACTCTGCATAAAACTGTAATTGAATTATACGTAGGTATGTAAAGTCTTTTGAGTTCATTTCTTTAATTGTGTAGCAATTATGCATACTGATCTCTCGTAGGTACTGATCCTATATACAATTTAAAATGTTTAATGTAATTTACAATAATGTTGTTAAATGGACACATGAAATGATGCATGGTTCCCATGAAATGGTTAGAAGACGTTCAAGAAGAAGTGCATTGCAATTTATAATAACAAAACCCAGTGAAGCTATGGATATCGTCTCAGAAAAAACTATGTCATATAAAAACTTACGTACAAGTCAAAGGCGATATATGTAATAATTAAATGTCTCTCTTTCAGCCGGGGTTCATCGGTGAACTACCAGCTCTCGAAGAGCTATGGTTAGACCACAACAAACTACAGTACTTACCTCCGGAGATCGGAAATCTAAAGGCTCTTATATGTTTAGACGTCAGTGAGAACAAGTTGGAGAAACTGCCGGAGAAAATTGGTGGCCTTTGTTCTTTGACCGATTTGCACCTGTCGCAGAACATGCTCGAAACTGTGCCGGATGGTATCGGCGATCTGTCTAAATTGGCCATACTCAAATTGGATCAGAACCGATTGCATACGTTAAACGAAAATGTTGGAAGGTGAGTTAAGAGTAAAGTCCTTGTTTGTTGTAATCTAAGCTGACAAAGATAAGGAGGCAGATTAGGAGAAGTGAGGCAAAGGAAATAGGCCTTTTATAAGCGGTTGATGAAATGAAAATTTGTGAATTGAAATGAATGAAACTGAATTGATGAATTGAAATTCATTTTCGTATTATATATATGAAACTTAATTACATTTAGTTAAACCACACGTTATCAAAATTATCCGTTATGTTTGATGTTATTTGTTCTTTTATATTTGTTCTAATTGCTCGTCTAAGCAGTTCGACCACCTGTTAACTTGGTGAAATTCAAAAAAACTTTAAACAACAGTTAACTGCTACCTCCAGGCCTATAAGATATTAAGCCAATAATTGGAAAAAAACTTAGTTACATTTTTGCTGTAACTAAAATAGCTAAATGCAGCTTTTGCATTTTGGATTGATCTGGATCTGAAGTAAATATTCTTAATTAATTCTTACTGTTAAATTACTTTTTTTAGATAGGTTTATATTCATTAACAAAAGTTTACTTTTATAGTAATTGCAACGTTCGTAAAATAATTAATTAATGTAAATGTTTATTTTCCAGATGTACGAACCTTCAAGAGCTTGTATTAACGGAAAACTTCCTTATGGAGCTACCGAAGTCAATAGGGAACTTAAACGAACTGACAGTATTGAACGTGGACAGGAACTCCTTAACGGAGATCCCGATGGACATCGGGAACATGACACTGCTAGGAGTGCTGAGTTTAAGGGACAACAAACTAACGAAATTGCCTAATGAACTAGGGAATTGTAAATCCTTGCATGTTCTGGATGTCAGCGGTAATAGGTGAGTTGGAATAATATAATATTTCTGTGTGTGTAATGTGCTGAATAAAGAAACTTAGGTCAATTCAAGTCTGCTCCAGTGACCTAGTAAATGATTGCTAAACTTTGGGACCATAGTAAGTTTTGTGAATTTTTTTACCATTAGGATGTATGTCACACCAATTAGGTTATGGACACTTATCCGATAGAAATATGCACAAAAATAGATTGCTTACATTGATTTAACAATAAACGATGTTCTATATTTAAGATTGAAAAAGCTCTTCAGACCTTCCGAAGAATTCTAAGTCACTATTAATAATGTGATAACCAGGAACTGTCGTACTGACTTCTTATTTGTTTCAATTTCCAGGTTACAATATTTGCCATACACTCTGGTGAACTTGGAGCTGAAGGCGGTGTGGTTATCAGAGAACCAAGCTCAGCCGCTACTGACCTTCCAGACGGACAGGGACGAGGCTACTGGAGAGAACGTGCTGACTTGCTTCCTCTTACCACAGCTGAGTTACACACAACAACCAGGTATGCCAACATTGTTACATATTAAACAAAGCTTTTTTTTTTCGTTTGCTTTTGGTGTCATGTGTTTTACCTAACGATGTTGTTTTTATTGTATTTATGCTTTTGATTCTCTCCCTCTCTCTCTCGAATAGAGGGCAATTTTGTAATTTATAATGATATAAAAACAACAGTGTAAGGTGTGTTATTAAAGACGCCATTTAGCATACTAAGTATTGCTTTCATTTGAGTATAATGAACAGCCCCGAAATATGTTTCCGAGTACGGTGTTTTATATTGTATGATAATATTTTTACATTAATAAAATTAGAATATTTCATTACTATTCCATAGTTATAACCATTTCTTTATTTTTAAGAAATATATAAGTAAAACATCCTCTTATTTGTGAGCGTTCGAGATAAATTCACAGATTAACCATGACCTAAATATGAAAACAATGGAACGCCGTCTTTGAATTTAAAATGAATATTTATGGTTTAAACAAAATAAGTAGTATGCTAAATGCTGTAGTATATGTTAGGTTTTTGTCAGTTGTAAATTATGTTTATTGTGCTTATTATGCTTTTGTTACATTGTGCGAGTCACCGTGGCTGTTTATGAGACTACTCTGTTTTGTTTTATCGGTTTATTCTACTTTGATCATATGAAATTTTAATTACCTGAGTAACGTGACCTTGGTAAACAAAGTGGAATAGTTATCCGTCAAATTTATTTAGTGGAAATAAATCATTTGAATGCACAGGGGTGAAATTTATGTCTATATATCACCCAGATGTCAAAATAAAATGACCTAGGTGATATCTCCCAGGTGATTGAAGTGGAATAAACCATTTTATCCATAACTAGTCATCAAATGTTCTTATACTTATTATTAGATATCATAAAGACTATGTTAGTTTTTGGTTTTTAAAAATTGTATTGGATACGTTGACGGTCCCACAAGCAGCCACGACACAGTTTTGTTTTTGTTTTTGCCGTGTAAATATACTAAACAAATACTTTCCACACTTGTCACACCAAAAATAGAGTTGGATCACACATCAGAGGTCGGCAGTGTAACGTGGTTCAGGGATCACAGATTTAATTCACAGTCACAGGAGCTAGATAGGATACGAGGTAAGTTTAACATGATTATATGTATTATAAATACAGATAAACAATGTCATATAGGTTAGAAATAGCACAATTTATCCAAACTGATACAAGAAACTTTTCAAACATCTTTTTTTGGCCACATTTTTCACGCGAATTTTCGTTTAGCACAAATGCACTGGCTATAATTAAATGCTTAAGTACTATAAGTTATTTATAAATAGAGCTGGTGGATTACTTTATAGGTCCTTCATATGTCTTTTCATATTCATGTTTGTCTTTGTCAATTTGAGGAAATTGCAGCATTGAAATTTTGAAAAAGTTATACAAGTGGCTTTTCTGGGTAAGTACAATATATGTATGCGAGAACGAATTTTAGAGTAATTTAAGAAATCTCTGATTCAGGTTTTCTTATACTCTTTTTCATACGACAAGAACGAAACAGTTTACTTTTTTGTACGTACGAATAAAAAGGATAAATTAGTAATTGGTTCCCAATTGTGATCCATTTAATGGTTTATATATATAAATCCCTATTTCCTTTAGTTACGTCATCACGCGTGAACGGCTGGACCGTTTTCGCTAATTCTTTTTTTTTGCGTTTTTCTGGAGGAAAAATTAAGAAAACTTAACGACCATATAAAGTTTTCTAATTTGAGTTACCTTAGCGCTTATGGCATAACTGCCAGCCGATTGACAGTTGGCGCGATTGTCTTAAGTAGAGGTATGAACGTTTGTATGGAAAAAAGTACCCGTGCGAAGCTGGCGCGGGTCGCTAGTGGCGGGTATAGCCTTGTTCGACATCATGACCTATTCTAGTTAGTGATTGAAGTGCGTAATAGTAATTGTCACTTTTTTCTATGAAATAAATTTACGGAGTATTTAAACGGAATTAATTAATGGCATTGGTATTTATACATTTGCAAGAAAAATGTTGCATAAATTATTTAAAAACCGCCCACTGTTTACGATCTGCAAATAAAAACGGTCGATTTAAGTGAACCTGAACGGTGGTATGGTTAGATTTCTATTGCTTAATTTATGCTGCAGTGTTTATTGCCTTTCGTCAATGTTTTGTTGGTGAATGTATTATTGTTGTATTGCTCAATAAATATACTATAGTTTCAACAAAACATAACCCTTTTCTCTGTAGTCGTTTTTCATAGAAAAAGTGATTTTTCTTTGAAAAACGTATGTGTATACGTATATAAAACGTGATCCTGATGCATATTTATAAGATCCACAACAGTGAAACATGCAATAGTAATTGTTTAAATTACTCAAGCTATATCTGGAAATGAACAAATACGGATTGACGAATGACTGACGCGACTTTGGTTAGATAGGCTTTTAATTCACAAATAGATTCTATCGACACTAATATAAACAGAATATATACATAAATTTCATGGATATTTGTAGATTTTTTTCTTTTGCAAAGAGAAGTAATATTTATGCTATTCGACAGAATCGAGCGCATCCCGCGACCGTGACTCTGATGACGATTGGGAGGAAAAGGAAGCGTCGAGGACGCACTCCGTCAAGTTCACAGAAGACGTTTCCGAAGCTAGAGAGGTGAGACTCTGCTGTTGTTTCTTTACACTACGTAAGTCACCCGGCGTCACTCGCTTCGCCCGCACCTATAGGGCATTGCGGTACCCACCCTTAGCTATACACAACTTCAATATACGCGTGAGGGAGAGGTGCGGGAAAACTAGATCTTGGCTTAGGAGTAATATCCGCGGCATATGGTCGAGGCATCGAGCTTATTCAGCAATGAGCTCTATTCTAGTAGCGTTAGAGTAAGTTTTTACCTTTGCACCGAAGATTTAAATACATGCAAATGTCCTTACAAAAGTCGGTTCTAGGTGATTAGGTACACTTGCACAGCTTTTGTTCATCGTTATATTTTTTAGAGGTTTAAATAAGATTCGGAATACATTATAATATGTTCATGAGAGCTGGATGTTCAATGAAACAAAGGTTTCCAAGAATGAGTCGCGAATGAGCTTTTTATTAGGTTTGTCTGTTCTTACGATACCGTCCCGAGGGGTTTGTTTCTTATTGGTGTCATTCCTTATTATGAATGAGTACTGCTTTACCTACACAGTTAATTTCAATTGTTAAGAATTTCTACTATTTTTATTCTTCAATATATTATGTACGTTATTATTTGAGATATATTATTAGAGCGTACTTTTTATTTATTTGATAGAAAAGTTATAACTTCAAATATTAACATATTTTTTCTTTGCATCTGAAAGTAATTTTATTGGCTCATCTCTTGATTTCTGATGATGAACTTGAATGTTTTAATTTATGTAAGGGCATTATGTATTTAAATCTTTAACCGGCACCTAATATAATTTAATCAAAAATGTATAGATTTTGTAATCCCTTTTTATTTGTACAGTATTCTGTAACATATAAAAATATATTCAAGCAGTATTATTTGTTTTTAGGATATTTTTTTATTGTACTTCAATAAAATTTATCTAATTATTATTGTTTTATTTTGAATTATTATTTTTGTCTGATGTATCCACATTGTTTTTAATTTGTGTTGTAAATTTTGTTACTAACTAAACATTTTTTTCGTTAATAATGTGGATTTAAACGCCAGCACACCCACGCTATACAGCCATCTAAAGATTTCAGCTTGATTATCAATGCTCTATTGTATACTTAATCAAATAATGGATGAATCCATATCGCCTTTTAGGTGTCCACTTGCGGTTTTTCGCTGCGCAGTTTTGTAACAAAAAAAAATCGAAAGCGAATGCTAGGTACTAAGTCACAATTTATTTGTGCTTCGGTGAATGGTCGCCCTTTTGTAACATATAATAGTAGTAGCTTTTGTAGCATTCAAAATTTCATAGTATTAACTAATATCTAAAGAAAGCGCCATGATGTCAGGTGTGCGCTGGTATGTTAATGTATTGTGTGTGTCTTTGTATCGTAGATTTTAGTTAGTAAATGATAGGTATCCCGTTATTGTGTAAGCGTGTGTGTGTACGGTTTGTATTTGTTTACCCGTGTGCACGTGTTTCTTATTGTCTGGTATCCGAAAGATCGTTTTTTCTCCATTGAACAACACATCTTGTTATATAATACTATATATAATATAAACTTGGATACTTACTGCATATCCATTTATGATTTGAATACAAAGTAAAAATCTACCTGATGATCTGTTGTAGGTTTCATATTTATACCTCTATAAGATTTACATAAATCATATTAGAAATTATAGATATTGGAATATTGAAACCACACCTTCTGCTTCTGTTTGGTAGAATGTTGGTGACTGCCTATTTTAAGTACTTTTACAATAAATGACTTAGTATTATTCCATAGCAATGATTTGATTCTACAATATTTCAAAGTTCTTGAATCCAAATCAACTACGTTGAGTAATTTTATGAAAGCGAAACCTACCATTTGCAATAAATAAATTTCCGGTAAAAAGAAGAGGTACGTAGAATACGTAAAAAAATTCGCCAGAATTAGACTTTATACGTAAAATTTGAGAAATACTTGAGCTTGGTGAATGAAACGCCCCACTCAGTCCAGTCGTCTTAATACGTGACAATTTTTAACAAAGCATTCATTAATCAATGCCTAGTAATTAGGACGCTGATGAGTATCAGGCGACAAAAAAGCTGCGATATTCCTTGAACTTTGACTATTTAGACAGTTTCCTAAAATCAAAAACGGGGCAAGGGTGATCAGTTAGAAACTATATTATAAAATGAAACTTTACCAAAGTTTTACCTTCTTCTTATCAATTATCTGAGTTTGATAAGAATTTTCTTACGTATCGTTGTTTTATAATTTGTTTACTTTACTTTTATATTATGAAATTATAACTGAGTTAATGGAAAATAAAATTTATTACAGTAATTTCTTTCATATGTTTGTGTTATGCATTTGTTTTTGACTACACTTCTGAACAATAATGAAGAATTACTTTAATAATTGCGTATATACTTATATACACAATAGTACATTTTTAATTTGGTTAAGGTACAAAAAAAAAAACAGCTCATTTTAATATTATCCAAGAAGCTGATGTGTAAAACAATGGAGTTGTCGTCCGACACATTGCGTTTGCTTCGAAGGTGCCATCAATACAGGAGGAGAGTGAGGGTTCAGAGTTGTCGTCGCAGCTGCTGGGGCTGCGGCGGCCGCTGAGCGCGGTGCGCAAGCTGGTCGCCCAGCGCAGGACCTCGCTGCAACGACTCTCGTCCTTAACTAACCTCACGGAGGTACAACACCAAATGGGATGCATTCACAAATTGACCCTTTTACAATGCTTATAAACTATAGTGTGGTTTTATAAGTATTTTTTTCTTATTCCGAGAAAAATATTATTTTAAGTAAAGGATTCAATTTGCTTTAACATGCTATAACGAAACTATATGCTACAAAACCAAATTAGTTTTGTAAATAGGAAACCACCATCCCGCCATATTCTAGTAACTTTATTATTTTTATTGTTTTAATTTGTATTCTTCCTAACATCTTTATTTGTACTCTTAATTCTCTTTCTCTATTTTCCTGTGTATAGTTTTAGTGCTTAATTTAATATCAAAGTAGCTGAAGTAATTAATTTCAATCTAGATTGTTCTCAGTGAGACCATTCTTAGGAACATTCAGTACTTATTTATATATTGTTGGTCTTCTATAAATAAATAAATATTAAATAAGGGATTGAATAGGGCGTTAAAGCAAATTGAAATGCATGTGTGATAAAAATTCATAAAATCAAATATTTATGTTCCTCAATATCTTGTTTGACATACGATCGCCTAGATAAATTATTTTTATATACCTTTATTAAGATTGTACACAGATTAATTAACATACAGTGAACATTTATTTTTCTAAATAAACTGAAGTATTTATTGTGAATGCACACCATGTTAATTGCGAACATACACTTTGGCAGTCATGCCTCTCGGTCCTGAATGTTGTCCTCGGTGCCTTAGTTACCGCTGTGTTGTCGCTGGAAGTAGACTTAAACTATAGATTATTGTTATAAATTTTATTTCATCTTTGCCTCTTATGATTTCTATATTCTAAGTTTGTATTGTAATTTCGTATTCGTGAGGTATTATTTTTATATTTATGATTGACGAGGTACAATTTCTATAGATTCCAAGATGTAGTTTTTATTTAAATATCATTAAAGCTCATTTTAGAGTTATGTTTTGTTGCAATTTTTGTATTAACCGGAAGTAGCTTTTTTAATTCATTTAAATATGAAATGTTATATTTTAAAGCTCTCGAACGTTGAAATATTTTAGAAAATGTGTAACCTAAATATATTATTATATATTTTAGATAATAACTTATATTTTCTTTAAAGAACAAAACGCATGCTTTGTATGACCACAATATAAAATTTGATTGCTCTGCACAGCTGTATATACAATAAAAAATCCAGCGCTTATCTTCTGGAGGACTAGTGACTGATTACATTCCTTTAATTTATTTATGCTATCCCAAAAGACGTTAAAACTATAATTTAATAAAATATTTAACTGCGTGTAAACGTAGGAATATTAGACACATGAAGAAACAGAAATTTTGTATGATAACTAGCGCACAATCTAGAACATTCAAAGACTACACAGCACTGTTTGAACTGCACTTACTGTAAATTATTTTATCAGCAGACGTCAGCTCTCGACGAAGGTGAGGATGCGTGTGATATCATATCCTGTACCGTGTCATTATGACTCGTTACGACATTCCTTTAATTGGCACGTTAGCGTATATTTTTCGGGTGGGACGTTTCCTAGGGTTCCTTTAGAATACATTTTATATTTTCATAAGTTAACTATAGGACATTTTTTGATTATGTTTAGTTTAGTAGTACTTTATTTTCCATTGATAATAATTGTAATATCAGTTTTACTGCATAATTGTTTTAAGTTGTCAAAAACAAATCTTTTATCATTATTTTATTTTAGTTGTACTTAATGGTTCATGCTTATAAAACTGAAATAAAAGAGAGCTGATTTTAAGTTGCCTCATCAACATTTAAGGCATGTCAATACAAAATAAACTATTTTTTTAGTCCGGGCTTTTGTATATTCAGTTTCTTTGAATCAATTCATTTATTTCCATAATAAACCTAGTTCAGCATGTGCATGTATCAATCACCAGAAGTCATCCGGACATTGTACTAATTCTGCCTTCTGTTAACAGACACCATTCGTGCGTCAGAACACACCTCATCCTAAGGAGTTGAAGCTAAAGGCGCACAAGCTGCTGGCGGGCCGGTCGCCGGAGCAACCAGCCGCGCAGGACACGCCCACCACCAACGGAGTGGCCACGTCACCGCCCGACGTTGAGACCATCGCAGAAGCAACCGAAGTGAGTACACTTTGATACTAGCTGCTTACTAGCTTTAACACCAGCTAGGAATAAAAAAACAACGGCCACGCTCACGTAGGGTTCCGTACCATTCAAAAAATGCAAAAAAAATCATGTCCGTTGGCCCCCCTATTAATATTTATAATATTATTTTAATTAATTTTTATAGTGAATAATATAACTGAATATAACTGTGAATATATTAAGCCTCTACCTGTTGCCGTTATCAATATCGAGCAAAAACGAGCAAAAAATCACGTTTGTTGTATGGGAGCCCCGTTAAATATTTATTTTATTCTATTTTTTAGTAAGAGACACATCATTTGTGAAAATGTCAACTGTCTAACTATAACGGTTCATAAGAGACAGCCTGGTTACAGACAGAAAGACGGACGGACAGCGGAGTCTTAGAAGTGGGTTCCTTGAGCGTCCATAGAGCAACCTCGAGAAGATAATAAGTGGAGGTGCTTTTGAGAATGGGCAATATATTTGCAAAGCGTGCTAGGGACTGCGGTAGGGTTCCGAACGGAGATCCCATGGTCCCTTGTCAGCGCTGTTAACCACCGTGGAGTTTTAGTCGGTGCAAGCCCGACATAGCTCGCATGCGTTAGGAATTTCCACACGAAAAAAAAACTAATTCCCGTTTTACCCTTTGGGTACGGAACCCTAAAAAAGCAATGAGGCTATACAAATATGGCGATGATCTAAATCTGTATTTTTTAAATCTTTTCAATTTGTGACCTCCTTCTTACAAATATTCTCTTTTCGATCCCCTAATCACTGCTTTTGACTTTTGACCAAACAAATTATAAAACCGTGGGTTTCCACTGCCCTATAAACTTGTCAATATATACGTGTGTATACACGTTTCTCTCTATCTTTCTGAAAAAACTGTGATGACAATATATTTTGTGTGAATGTTTTCGGTAGTGTAACCACCACGATAGGACCGAACATGTGTGTACAATAAATGTATTTATTTTCCTTAGCCTGTTGAAACACAATCACCGCCCGAAGTCATCCAGTCAAAGGATGAAGACAGCGACCAGCAAACGCAAGAAAGAGAATCATCGGATGACGAAAACGACGACGAAAATGAAGATTCTGACGAATTGGAGGTACGAGTTAAGATTTCATGGTATACAGCGGTTGTATGTACAAGCGCGGCTGAACTATAAAAGAAAAGTTATAAAGCCATTCTTACTAGACACCGGAAAAATACGTTTATTGCATCGTATAGGAGTCCCTTACACTGGTTAATAATATTTTAGGAACCATACGAACAGCATGTTTCGATATGTTGTCTCAAGTAATGCTCAGACGCGCTTGTGAATTAGATCCATGAACTAAATGAAATGATTTAATATCGGGGACTTTTATTTTTGGATCAATTGTGTTTCAAGTAATCACTTTTTACTCGTTAACATTGTAAATTTGCTTTCGATATAAAATAATCTACTAACAATATAATAAGCAACAAGATTAACATGGGTTACACTGTTTTAGTAATTAATGTTTATTAATGACATATCACATTTGATCAATAGTAAAATATACTTTCTTTTCCATACAGTTATTGCAATTGGCAATGATTGTACCCGTTGGAGGGTTTGTAACTTGTGGGTTTTACTGCAAGTCAATTTCGTTAGTCGTGTTTTGAGTAATTAAGAAAATAACAAGTTTGGAACACGCTCGCAGTACTAGGAGGACAGTAATGCTAGGGAAATGCCTTTGCGACTTACAGAATGAACCCACATAAAGTGGGAAGAACGTCGTGAGAATATTTCAGTACAGTTTTAAGAGGTTAAATAAGCCTATTAATATGGCTAGTGTTAATTCTACTATGACCCTGTAGACTAATTTAAATTATGAATACAGCAGTCCACTGAGTCGATTCTTAATAGGTTGAAGGTAATGAACTTCTTTATTACATTTATTACGTTGCAATACAAGTTGTTACTATACTATGTTATCTGTAAAGAGTTTGGTCGTCCTATTATTGCGAGCGTAGTCGGGCGATTATATGGTAAGCGCGAGTTCATGACAACTAAAGCCAAGTCTTACGAAATGCCGATGTCCCTTAAGGATCGAGTTG
>JWHW01024643.1:3505-29437 GCA_000931545.1 Papilio glaucus | reverse complement strand
GAGTTAGTTTTACCAGCGATCACTACGACTCACACGAACGACATCCATCGACCAACGAAACGGACCTGGCTCGCAGTCGACCGCATGTGGGAATGCATGACGTCACCCCGGAGACGAGCCCCGCCACTAACGATGCATGCTCAGGGACGCGTAGCTCTTTACTAATACACCGCTCGCCGAAAACTGAGGTGGCGCTCACACAACCGGTCCCGAGGGCGGCCCCGGTGCTCCCCGAGGACTTTATCATTCCTCCACCGCCTCTGTTCAGTGCCAACGTAAGTCAAAGTCAGTTAATAGAGCGGGACGAGTGCGAGGTCGATGTGCCGCTCATCTCCTTGATTCCCGAACGTATCGTGTTGCCCGCCCCCGCAGTCGCAGAAACAACCATGCAGTCCTCCAACTCGACCAATTCCCCGGAGTCAGAGTTCCCGCCCCCCGTCAACTACAACGCCCACCCCATTCTGGTTACGCCCACGCAAGATCCGCCTCATTCGGTCATCATTTCAGAAGTGCCTTCTCACCAAGTCTTCCGCAATACTGATCTTCATTCGGTGGACACTCCCGAATATTATAATGAAATGTCGATCAGCCCTGACGGAGAGCCCGATCCGCCCGAGTTATTGCAAGTCCAAATCAAAACTTTGCCAACGGTGTCTCATATACCAAATTCCCCCTGTAGCTTACACCCTAATCTGACTTACTACGAAGACAGTCAGAACAAAAATTTAACACATGCCTCACTACGAGATCTAAGAATAAAAAACATGCCTACGAATAATATGGTGCATTCGACGACCTACCCACCCATCAATCCGTACCCGTCTCTGACTACTGTCGCCGGCACGTACAATCCGTACACGCAGCCATTGCATAGTCCTAATATAAGTCACTCCGTCACCTCCCCTTTAGATAAAGATATAAATGCGAACGAAACACGAGCCGTTCCCATGCGTATGGGCGATACCCCTAGAGATGTCCCGTCGGAGCGAAGAGTCCATTTCGGCGATGTGACGTCTGCGCCCGAGTCCGATAGATTGTCGAACGGTTCGGAGCCGGGCAGGGAGGGAAGCCTCTCGCCCGCCGCCGCCCTGAGGCCCGCATGGAGCAGCAAAATCAAATCCTTCGCCATCGGCGAGGTAAACATCAATGTACGGCATCTTATCCACACATACACACACTCGCTTCTTTTGATTGTGTTCGTCGACAAACCGACCCGGGATCTTGACTAAAACACGTGTCGGACTTCATCCCTCATGTCCCATTATGTTACATGGTCAATTCAATCGTTTTTAACTTGCGAATTATTATATTTTGCATGTTTTATTTAATTTACTTACACTTGCATTTATTATGATTTTTGCATAACGAGTCTATACTGACTGCATGGGTGTTTAACAATCCGGAGGAGGGATTTCTGTATCGCTTGTAAATATAATGCGCTTCTTATGTCATTCTATGTCAGTGTCATTAACTGTTTCTTGTTGTGAAACAAATAATTACTGATACCATCGAAATACTTTCAGGCTTCCCCACCTCATTCTGGAAATTTTGTGAAGGCTTCGGTCAGTGATAAAAAGAAGTTCTTCGAAAATGCTATGGAAGAAAGTCACAAATCGTCACCTAGACCAGGTAATATTTCCGAAAAGTGTTTTTTTAATGGAAAAATGGAAGTAATAATGAGTGCCGTTTGATAATTATGTAACCGCCACTAACTATAAGCATCCGGCACATTAAGAAGATATGCAGCTACGTTTATAATTTTAGAAAAAAATCTCTTGCGTCCATTTTCCCTGACTTAATTTAATAGTGATAAGCGTATATTATTATTTTTTACTATACCTAATCGCAGAAAGACATCTTAAATAGCAAGGCAGTTCTTCTTCAGCATCGTAATTATTTAATTTATTGTAATATGTATGTTATTTCAGAGAAAGTTTTCACGTTCCTGTCAGCGGATGAGGTGGAGAAATTGAAGCAAGAAGAGGAGAGGAAGATGGCGTCGCTGTCGCGCGCGGAGCTCGGCTCGTGGTCACCAGCGGAGGACCGGCGGAGCGGAGACAGCTCGCACTCCGACGACGAGCCCTACGAGAACGGACATAAGTAATTGCTTACAAATAATAGCTTTAATAAGTCAATAACTCCTACTCTATCCAGATGGATAGAGTGAGAGTGATCGTTATATTTTCTATAGAAATAGCTTTGCTCAGTCTATGGATACTTCTATAGCTTTTTACCACCACCGATTACCACCTACACACATATTTAAAGCAAATTTAATTAACATCAGGTGGTCGAACACTACTTTATTATTTAAAAAAAACCACTTAACAACACTTTCTCCTTAGCATAATCGTCCCCCTGCCTTTTTCCTATGTATACGTACCAACTCTCCTTGGGAGTAATATAATAATATTTTCTTCTAAGCATACAAATGGCATACATAACCGAATTGGTTGCTAATAATGGTAGGTATCATTATGGGTAACAATCGTCTTTTTAGTACAAATTAATTTCAATGTATATCACTAGAATTTAGACCTCGTATACACGAGGAAACAATTGACGTGATGTGACACTGACATGTGACATGAACGGTAACGTTTTACGATGCGCGATGCACGACGTCGCCACCTAACGAAATGGACAACCAAAGTACATGCCGATCAACATGAAAAGTTGTTCTTTTGCAACATGTCGTGCTTCCAATGCTGCCAAGTGGATACAAAGCTCCTTTATTTCATAAAAAATATACAATAAAAAATTTGGTTTACAGTGCATCCAGGGGGGGCGGTGTAAGCCCTTCAGCGAAGTCGCAGCGGAGGCGCAGCGCGAGGGAGGGCGCGGAGGAGGACGCAGCGACACGAGCTGCGCGCCGCGCCGCCTGGCGCGCGGCCAGGCTACGGTCACTCGAACAGGTACGCTAACAATATACTGTCACAGCCAATCAGCCGACACTCATTCATTGCTGGACGTAGGCTTTCGCGTTAATTGTCGCTAAGGCCAACCCCGACCCCCTCCTTCAGTGGACTTTATCTCTTAAATTGATTTGTTGAGATTATTATTTTTTGTTTTAATTCAGGAGGCTATTGAATCGCAAAAAGTTATAAAAAGTATGGTTGGGCCAGCGAGCGACATCATAGGCGAAGTGCCGTCGAGAGATAAATCGCCTTCAGAGGTATGTTATGTCTGATTTGATAGCTACAGTTTGATATGATGTAAACACTAATGAAATAAATGTCATAGATGAAAAAACGACACAATGAGTTCACTTCTAATGCAAAAATATATATTGAATTTCAGAATATAAAAATTATGTCAATTCTGTCGTTTTTGTCATCTTATTAAATGCCTGAACGCATTATCCTTGTTTGTCTGTAACAGTTAACATCGAATGGTTATTAACACGTTGTCATACACATATAGTACTCGATTTTGCAAATCGTTATCATGGTTACCGATAGTTGACTTATCAAAACATAAACCATAACTTGCTAATAATAGTCAAATATATCCGCAATTAGTATGTGTTGACAGTACAGTACTAAGCATATAACATATATTGTCCTTGTCCATTTGGGGTAATGCTTGGCACTAGTGTCGTCGTCCTATGCACTGGGTTGTGTGATTGTCAAAGATTGGCTTTACAAATTGTAGAAATGGCCCCTGCCGCGTATCGCGTTACGTACAAAGCCGGGGCCGATACTTGCCGTGAAGGAGAAGGAAAAGTTGTTAGACGAGAGAATAACACTACGAACGGAGGAATACGTGTGCCCCAGCACGGGCGAGACCAAAGTGCGCACCGTCGAGTACATTGAGAAAGTCATTGAAAAAGAGGTAGCGTACCCGCGAATGTACATTAAGCCTTTTAAGTTCGCTGTACACAAGCAATGCCGTTTACGTGTGTGGTTCTATTATTGTGTATTTTACGGACAACGCTTTAGCTTTTTACGACGCAACGAACAGACGATGACTTGTGACACACTGACTGATTTTTCATTCACTGCCTTATGTTAAATAGTTGTTGCAGAGTTTTGTTCATCGGAAATCATTGACTGAATGCTTTTTTCATTGTACCATATTAATTCATATGTATTTGTAAAGGTCAGAAAAACTTAATTGCCCTGATAATTAAATATTTTTTAACACATTCTTACGACTTGTAGTAAACATTCAAGTTAACTGAAGAAGAAGCGAGTTGAAGTATGAAGTAGAGACACATTGTTATGTACAGATAACACCTTAATTACCAATGGTCAAGATACGGCATAAGAAATTTATAATTTTTTATTTTATTTGATCAGGACCTAGATTATATGTTAACGTGTACATTGATAAATCAAAAGTGGCAAACCAGCTGGTGATTTTTCAAATTACGAGCTGGTTTGCCACTTTTGATTTAATTATATTATCTAACATATAATTTAGGTCCTGATCAATTAACAGACGAGAGTATATATTTTTATATACTTTAATAAAATATGAAGATGGATTCAGTTTGCTAAATTAACTACAAGCTATAATTCAATTTGATGTTTTTTGACTTGACTGTACGGACGATATAAAAACGCAACGATCTCCCGGCGCCTGCGCACATAACGTACATTAATCACACAGCTCCCGCGACAGACACCGTATCAGATCTAAGTTACCGCTGAGTAGTTAAGTAGATGTATGTGTATGTAGATATATCGTCGCAACTAATTCTTTGACGTGGTGGTTTCATTTGTTTTTTGTGAATATTTATTTACCACTAATTTACGTTCAATAAAAAGTTAAATTAATTTATATACACGATCAGTGTTTGTGTAAATTGTCTCGATTAATGCGAACAACGCACAGTACGAATATGTTGATTCTTACCTCTCTGATTTTATGTATTTTCTAGTCTCTAGTATTTTACTGTCACTGCCGACGTGTTTCGAAGTAATAAGTGAGTATGGTGTCGGTGTGTTATTAGGAGGGAAAATGGCATGTGACAATGAGTGTTTTAGAAATGGATGTGGAGGGATATGCTAATAAAGGTGGGCCTAAGAGAAGATGTGTTGCGTGAAAATTGACATTATGAAATAAGTAAATACTTTGATAAAGGTTGATAAAAAGCGTGAAAGAAGGAAATGTGCAAAATGTGAACAGGGCAGGAGAATTATGAAACGATGGAGACTATTTATATTGTTTTACTAAATGATTTAGTTTCGATTTCAGTTTATTTTAAAATAATGACAATATTTGTCAAATTTCTTATATTTATTTCAAGAGTAACAAGATATCGGGTCAAGCTCGCTGTGCCATATTTTTCATTGATCATTGTAAGGGAGATGGACTTGAACTATTCGTACTGTGATGGTTTTTATATTGTATTTATTATTTTTATTTATTTATATATGTGAGTGTTGCATGATACTTTGGCATGGCATGCTAACATATTTGTGTATCATTTGTCAGACTATACCTGGATTCTAGACACGGACACTTCACCGACAGAAATGGTTTGTTGCATCTCTACTTATACTACTAGTCATATCGCTTTCACTCGATGCGGATTTTTATATAAATAATATTGATTTTCTATTGCATGTCACACTTTCTTTTGATTTTATTTGTATATAGAATTTAATTGGATTGTAAATTTACATACAATACTTCTGATCAAATCTACCATGATTTTCCTTTAACCTTTTATGATCTATTGTATAAACAGTTTTATCCGAAAACCAACATTATGTATAAATATACATTTACAACCTTTTCAAAATTAGTCACAACATTAACACGCTTCTATCATTATAAATTTTCCTACAACATGGTGCTAAAACATTGTCCTAATAAAAAATATTTAACATAGGTGGAGACGACGCAAGAGAAAATTATATCATTAGAGCTGACGACTAGTCCGAGCAGTGAGACGGCGCCCACCGACATGGAAGGTAACTCTCTAGGTGAGGGCGAAGTGGGCGAGGACTCTCTGCAACCGGACATCGTGCAAGTGGTCAACCCTCTGCTAGATGGCGGCATAGGCAGAGTCACCGCCATCCCCGTGGGCCCCGCGCATCGCCTCACCGCGTACACAGACAAACAACAATGAATAACATTGTTCGGACAAGCCGCTCACCGTGAATCCCTCATGAGAAACAACATTTTTGGACTCATTTGAGTGGTGTCTAAAGCCAATTCTCCGTACTGCCCTTTTTTCTGGCGATTATGACTACATAACCCAAGTTTGAAATCATGTCTACCTTATCCTATTTCAATAGAAACTTTCCGTCCGATGTTATTGCAGATTATGTTTATCTCCCATTACATGAAGTTTTTGAGATTTATTACTCATCCTATTAGCAGATGGTTACGGTCTTCAGTTGACGTTCATAATCGCCGCACTGTTCTACCCATGACAACGTATCGGCCAACAATCAATTTACATAACGTTTAACTCGATTGTAGATTTCTTCAAGCATACGACAAATAAAACGAGCATACATCATTATTTTGTATTATAACTGTGATAATATTGTTTAGAATTCCACCGAACTATTGTTTTAAAACCATGAACGGCAACAGGTTGAAGAAATCCACCAGCGAGTGAGCACCGACCACGGACTATATGCAAAGAGATAATGATGAAGGATGATGAAACACTGACTTCAAATTCCCTCATTTGCATGTTTTATTTAATTGTTTTACACACATTGAAATGATTGTTCCATTTGTAATTTAATGCGGGAATGTGCTTCCTTCGTCCCATAGTAGGTATAGTCGTGGGAGAGTTGTACGGCACCATTTCGCCTTTGTATATAGTCCGTAGCATATAACATTGTTGCATTGGACATTTTGTTTCGATCGCAATTTTTATTTTTTTATTGTAATTTTGCGACGGAGATTTTAGGTTTTAACGGTATCTGTCTTTTTTGATACACGATATTATTCTTCGAGTACTTTACGTATTTTTAATATTTAAATTAAATTTCATTCCGTGGAAGTTTTTTAGAAAGTTTTGAGTGAGTGGTATCGCTGAATCGCTGTACCTGCCGAGTGGAAATTTTTGTGAGGAGTTTGATTGCATGCAATACATTGCTACTTCTAGGTTTTGTAAGTGTACATACCATCTAATATACAGATCGTGTACAGTACGTGTATGTACACACTTGTCATCGTCACACGGAATCTTTTGAGGTCTTTAATCCGTATGAAATTTATTTTATCCATGCTATAAAAATAGAATTTACAATTTAATATAATATAATAACTTCCGCATTGACATTAATAATTTTCGTTCAGTATTTGTTTTATCGATGTAATAAGTATTTTTTTATTTGATGTTTTAAATTTACTGAATGTATGTGGTGCCTTTATATTTACGATTATTTAAGTTTTACCAACTACATTACCTTGCATAATTTTATTTTCTCAATTTATTCTTTTAAACTTTTAATTAATATAATTGAATTAAATTATCCTCGATATAATTTTATTTTATATCCTGGCAACAATTATTTCAGTGACATAAAATTTTGTTGATTTTTTATTAAGGCGTTTGAATTATTATTTAAAATAAATCGGAACTTTCGTATTTAATGGATTGAGTGAATGAATGAAATGGTTTTGTGTGTCCTTTATATCTTTTTAAGGTTCTAAATATGTGAATTGTAATCTAAAGAAAATATCGTATGTTTGTCCTAAATAAAATGGTTTAATATATATTTTAATAAAATTGCTTGCTGGTTTTATTTCCAACATTTTCTATTATTTATCTCAAATAACGTTACACTGCTTACCTAATAAGTATACCGAGATTGATAAATATTTGGACGACTAGCCAGCGATCTCTACAAGATACGGCAAAGGTAATTTATACCCTCATCTGTTATTTGACCAGGACTTGATGATATGTTAGATATGTACATTGAAATCACAAGTGAGTTGCCGTGCGAAATCTGGGGCCAACACTGTTAAATCATAATATAATCATCTCGGGGTGTAGTTTATGTTGACTTACAACGGAATGTTAGACTCGAGTTCGTTTTGACGTCCACTAGTCATAGGCTTCTCTAGTGCCTTCCGCAATAGTTGCTGTCTTGCGCTTCACGAGGTCATCGGTCGACCTGGACGGAGGGTGCCCCACAGTTCTGGTCCCTTTTTCTCCCCTATCTGACATCGCTAGCTCGACAGATGTGACCGGCCCATTGCCACTTCAGATCAGTTGGATATGATTAGATATCGTGGTACTCAAGAGTACAAAAAATTTTTTTTTCGATAAAACTACACTAAAATATATTGAATAGCATTTTATATATTGCTTTGTGGATAAATAATTATATGCACCTTAACGTAAAAACTTTAATAAACTTTCAATTACACAACGGTATTAGAAGACAAATAATGTCAAATAAATTGCACTAACATAATTATCTTACAACGAAATAGATATCCATTTCCAAAGTCATCGTCTTAATTTTTTTATTTCTTGGGAGCAATAATTCCCTCCAATTGAGCCTGAAAAGAAACGAAATATATTATAAAAAGTCAGTCAAAATCAATGGGGATAAAGCCTTTTGCTCAAATCAGATGTCGTTACAATTGGATGTACCCAACTATCTGTCAAACTTCATGCAAAATATTTACCGAAACACTTTATTCCTTATTTTCTTATGATAACACGCTGTTGCAAACATATTACATACAATTGCAAAAATATAGGAATTTATATATTTTTAAGATCCTTTGCGGAGAAAACTGTAGGAGAAGGCTGTTCGAAGGAAAAACTGGAAGAGGCATCACTTTTTCTTTTCGCAAAACAAAACAAACAAAAAACAATGGCGTATTTCTTTTAATGAAGAAACACAACAGTCGCGACATCTGCTTTGAGCTTTGAGTTTTTAACCCCATTCTGCTGCCAGTTTTTAACACCATTAGAAAATTGTGAATGATGGAAAATGGGTAATTCTATAAAAAAAAATTCGTGATGAACTGCTTCACATATTTCAACAAGAAGATACGTAATTCATATGAACGGTAAATGTAAATCTATTTTTCAAGAATATCGACATTGTATCTGTGTTGCACGAGTTGTAAAAAAAAGTATGGAAAACTCGTTACTTTAAGTTGCGCGTTAGTCTTTTTCAACGCCAGCAATTCTTCTTGGTGTCGCTTTTCTTCTGCAGCTCTCAGCTCTGCCGCGCGGCGCTCCAACTGCTCAGTCTTCTGTTTCAACTCTGTGCATAGTTTCTCCAAGCTCGCTCGTTCCGATTCCAACTTTGCGACTTGGTCCATAAGGTCGGATTTTCCTTGCTCCGACTGTACAGTACCAGGTGGTAATTACTAATAATGATAACAAACAATAAACCTAGACTTAAGAAGCTTAAGGAACCGTTGTCACACCTAGGCTCATTCTGGCCCATGGCGTTATATTAATCACCTTTTAGGAGATGCCATGCAAAGCGTTTAGCGTGCTACTGTACATATATGAATCCAGACAACAACATTGGTAAGTATAAATGCGGCTTTATTTTGCGATTTATTTGTGTAAATTAAGTTTTATACTTTGAAAATAGGACAAATACCTGCAACGCCTTCCTCATACCAAACGCGATGGAGCTGCAGTATAGAGTCTGGTACGCCTCCATCGTGATCCGCGCCTCATCGCGAACTCTCAGCAGTAGGAGACCTCTTTCCCCACAGTTTATTGTAACCTATTAAAATATTAAGGTTTGATAAATCAGATAGATTTATTATTTTGTTCTCTAAATAATATACGGCTGGCGTAGATCATTGTTGATTGATCATTAAAGCCCTACCGCTCTCATCCAGTGGCACCACCGTAAGCTTCACCAGATTATCTATCCAAATTATGGGACCTACCCATACTACTTCATCCTATACTTGGCCTATATAGAATAGAATTATATTTTCATTCATCAACTTTAAAAAAATTACAGCGTCAAGGCATTCTGTATGGATGATGTTAACTTTAATAGTGTGATATATAGATGTTATTTTAAATATATTTCTACTGTCACCTGTCGTATTAACTCATCGAAGCACTGCGTGTACAGCTGGCGGCGCACTGGGCAGATGCCGGTCTCGCGCGCCTGGCGCTGCTGCAGGCGCGTGTCCAGCATCTCCTGCAGGTTGATCACGTCCAGCCGCGTCGCCGGCGTCGACGATATCTGCAACCATCAAACAACCATACAAGCATTGCACGCATTTGTTTTAAGGAAATAAAATGTTTTATTAGCAAAATCATTTTTTTTTAAATTATGAAACAAATGACATTTACAAAACATTTTCTAACCGCGATACGTTACTAATATCAATAAAGAGAGCCGATAGCCTTATTGCTTAAGGAACGTGCTGCGAAAAAAAAACTTTGGTTCGAATCCACCTACTTTTATTCTATGGATCATAGAAAAAATAAACTCGTACTTTTTGCGTCCATATCTGACCATCTTCCTCCCATTCCTTAGGAGGTAAAATAGCATTCAATATTTCTTCAGTTTCACGCTTAGCCTCGGTGGGTACACATGGCTCGGATGCGTCGCCTCGGGGTGAAGCCTGTGGAGGTTATACACATATATTACAGAGTAAGCTACTTGTATAAAGTATAAATTGTAATATGTTACCTTTGGATCCTTCCCTAGTATATTTTAGAATTCCTCTTCACCAAGTTTATGTATTAGAGGCATCGAACTCAAATTTTAAGTGATTTCTTCGTGTTGTGAACGGTGTACCTTTTTTATACCATAAGGAGGCCAACGAGCAACGTGTCTCCTATTATAAAAATAGATCACCGACGCCCGTGAACATCCGCAACACTAGAGGAATTGTAGAAGCGTTGCTGGTCTTTAAGGCAGGAGTATGCTCGCTTCTTGAAAGACCCTAAGTTGTATTGGTTTGGAAATACCGCTGGCGACAGTTCATTCCACAACGAGGAGGAGTGGAACGCCAACCATGAAGATGGTAGTTGGAGCTCTGCCGTGTTGGTCAATGACGGAATTCAGCGGCAGTAATTGTTCCAAACAGTTCATGGGCACACTCCTCATGGTACACGCGGTAAAAATGCAAAGACCTGACGTCTCATCGCTCAGAAGACCAAGCCGATGAGTAAGATCTCGGTTGGTGAAATTGAATTTAATATTAAAATATTGCAAGCAGGGAGCGAGTCTTGATCACTGATTATTTATCAATTGGTCTCTAAGTCATTTCTCTTGGAATCAAACTATCTTTTATAATTCTCATGACTGTTGTCCACTAAGTAATTTTTTTTTTTAAAACCTTTTAGAAATTGCACATACCCTTAGTATTTGAACTTGGAAGTATACGACCCTACCGCTTTATCATCACTACTTATTTCAATTACATAACATTTAAATCAAAAGTAATGTGATCTAACCTCTTGTATAAGAATATATGAAGTTGATAAAACATTAACTCACGGCCGCTTCAGCTTTCTTAGTAACCAACACCGGATTGTCATAACGAACTAGTGTGTCTTCCGCAGTCGACGTGATCCTCTCTGCCATCGTTTACACCACAACACTGCAGTCTTTTATAATAATCTTTCAGCTTATATTTTTGGTAAGAGTATTTGCAAAAAGGAATTCACGTCGTATCTAAATAAATAAGACAGATTGGAAGGTTACTATGGCAACGACTGTTCTCAATGGCGCTATTGTATCTTTATTCACTCGTAGTCTTGTGATACCGAAGGTAATTATTTTAACTAGCTACCTGCCGCAGCTTAGCTCTGGTAGATAGAGAAATAAAACCTTTATATTGATTTTTTTTACATTGATTCAGTAGTTTTTGAGTTCATGCGGAACAAACAATCAAATCTTTTCTCCTTATAATAGTATTAGTGTAGAATTCAACTGAACTATGCAGATTACTTGGTGGATAGCTATTAGCGCGGGAGACGAAACCAACATTTGAATAATTAATGTTGATTGATAAAGTCGCTTCCAACTAGTGCTCTCTGCTGCTGATAATAACATATTAATTTTTTATTGTTTTTTCTTTAATATTGAACATTATTTCTTTTATAACTTGTAAATATACTCAATACAAGCAACAAAACAAACAGATATTCTTTTTAGCATTTTATTTTACATACTAATTACACAAATAATTATGTACAAAGGGAATATTTTAGCTTAAGTAACTAAAATCTAATTTACTGCTTATAAAAATAAGTATATAATAAATAGTTTCTATTGCGAGTCGCTGCTGGAACTTGAGCTGGAATCCGTCGACATGACTTCAACATCTTCTTGATTAGGAGCGTCTTTGCCGCGACCGTCTATCGCGACAGAGTTGCCGCCTGCCACTGACATGTGCAGCTCCCCGGAGGAGTGCCAAGTGAACTGGTTTGATGCTGATGCTGGTACTGAAATAACATTAATACAAAATAAATATATAACATAACACTAGTAGAAGGCAGACAAAAAATTTATGGATTTGTAACAAGCAAATTAGTTGCAGCTGCATTGCCTACCTTTAAGGAATAGAGGAGATAGACAGGAAAAATGATATTTACTTTACTATTCATCCTCAATCCTCATCACATTCCCATCCTTTAGAAGAAAGAATGAGAGAAGAATTCATCTTCTCACTTGTTATTGATACCGTTACATATACACGCTAATTGGCAATGCCTTTCTTTGGTATGTTACCAATTTGTGAGTAAATAGTTAAATATATTAGTAAGGAAAGTTTGTGTTAATTATTTCTCTTAAAATCATCAGATATAATAAAAACCATGTGTCACTTGTAGCTGAGAATTCATGGCAAATTAGGCTTTTGACAATTTAAGATCTAAGTAAAACATATAAAAGCATAAGTGGTAATAATTAATTATAGTTACATTATTGACCACAGCATGTCCCCATATCATATATCTATATATAATTATAATATAGATATATGATACAATATCATATATGATACAATGTGTAGTGAGGAAAAATACAAACAATGATATTGACCATGCAGCTATAATGTGTTTACTTGGAATTATCAATATCAGTTGGTAAATTCATTATGAGTAACAACACAAACCTCCGCCAGTGGTTATTCTGTGAAGTTCATTCAGTGTGGACGGTGTGTGACCATTGAGTGGTAGATCACTGAGTCTACCGAGCATTCCCAACCTCATTTCAAGATCTGTGGGATACGGCCTTCTGGGATCTCCGGGCTGCCAAGATAATGGTGCACTGACTGCATTTGATGCACTTATTCTACAAGGAAATGAAAACATTTTTAAATTTACGGTAACTGTTACTTAATATAAAATAAAAAAAACATCACATTTAGATGTTGTTAACTAAATGAGAGTCTTGTGCTCAACATGGACTGTTCATTGCAAGACTCCTTAAGTCATTTAAAATTTAACACTCACCTCTATTATTTTTAAATTAAAGGACCTAGGAAAAGAAGAAGTACTTTTTATAGGATACAGGTGGCAAGCGACCAATCTTTGCCATCTTTTGGGTATGATTATAATTAAATGAATTTCTTATCTTGTAATGTAATAATTGTCATAAGTTACCAATAATTTTGTTTAGGTAATGACATCGGAACATAGCATTGTTGGCCATATTTAATTTTCCCCAATTGTTTTGGTAATTACACTAGCGCCATGGACACAACATTACACTAATTTGTATGCAACTAAACCCTAATAATGTAGTTTGAAACATACATTTGTCTATGTACTTTGAATGGCGCCCCATTTTAGTATAATACTTTGCTTATAAAATAGATGATGCATGCAGACACCAAGGGGGTACATGCCTTTAAATGTGAATGTGTACATAAGCAAACAAAGTGCAATGCAGATTATGTTGACATATAACTTACCATTTGCTTGTCTCATTATTAAATAAAAATATGTACCTATGAGCAAATTTGATTAATTCTTCCGAGGGAACTGGCCTCTTCCTTGACTTTACTATGGAAGCAAGTTTCTGCCTTGCTTGATACAATGATGTAGCCAAAATTTGTTCAGCATCCTTGAGTTGTCTTTGTAGATGATATATATCTTGATCCTGTGGTAGAAACATGACATATACCTATATAACGTCTGATAACCTGATTATGACTATATTAAGTTAATATATTATCTTGGTTTTATAGTATACCTTATTATCTACTTCAGCTTTAAGTTCATTCATCTTTTGTTGTATATTTGCTTGTTCGTCGGCTAACTCTAGTGTCTTTTTTAATTCCACATCTTTTGCGAGCAGTAAATCAGTCAATTGTGCATGGTCGGCAGCTGATAATTTTTGGGATTTTGGTGCTATTGAAACCTCTATAATTTCTCTGGAAACCAAAGAACACATTAAAAACTAATAATATATTACATGTGTATGCAATTTGAAAATAACTAACTTGGCTATTAGTTCCATATCGTCTATTATAGACAACAGTCTATCCTTCGTGCTTAAATGAGAAGCCATTTTATTATAAAGAGCCTTAAGCACTGTTGTATCTTTTAATTTTGGTATAATTTGGGTTTGTATCCAAGCAAACAAATCAAATCAACTTGGCAAACTAAATTAACAATAACAATTAGCAACCAACAACTGCCAAGAACAACAAACAACAGCCAGTTTAAGTTTTGAGGTTTTGACTTAAGGTTTTGACAATCGATGACAAGACGACAGACTTGGAACTACTCATGGTTTTAACAGATAGTAAAATAATCGAACATATCACAAGAAAGCTTTGAAAGTTACCGTATTTGGTATTGTACGTCAACGTCGAACTCCATTTCCTCGGTTTATTATTACGTTTCATCATAATATTTAAAAAAAATACTAAATATAAGGTGTGAGGTTTAACTTTCAAAATAGCCATGAAATTAGTTGTTGTCTTTTATATACATTTGATTGACATGAGCGAATATTTTTTTCACAGGTGTCATGTGTCATTGTCTTTGGAACACTTTAGACCAACTTTAGACCGTTGATTTTGTATGAGTACCTACAACATAATATCGATTGTATAAAACATCATTGATATTGCCATAACAACATTTTTTTGATTGAATACAATTTTGATTTATGTTACTTATTCGTGTGTGTTTAAATTTTGATATTTTCAATTTTATGCTACAGTGCGCTATGGGCTTTTTCTTCTTTAAAAAAACTGAACATTCCTACCCTAATATTATATTGGAAACAAGAATATATAAAAGTGGAACCACAGAATACAAATTACTCACGAGTAAATTACTCATGAGTGGAACAGGGTTACATTACAACTTTTATCGCATGTAAAATCAAACATGTTTTTTTTATAAAAGACAATGCTATGAAAGCCAGGTTGCATTTTTTAGATGTATGTATGTCTAAAATACTAACCATCTTTAGGTGTCCGAAGTCTTCATTACCTGGCATATACTGGCGTAAAATCGTGTCAAGATACAAACTTTCTCTCTATCCCCTCTGAAAAAACAGAGATGTTTCGTGACAATGTTTTCGGCAGCATACCCACGGTTAATCAGCTGCGCCGTATAACTCAAATGTGATAGAGGGGCGACATTTTTTTCTCTGTCGTATATCCTACTCTCATAATAGATGGTTTCGATTTCGACTAATTCACTCTATGTAACATGCCTAAAATATACCAGAAGCTAACTTTAGACGAGTATTATACAGGATTACATAATTCTAATGTAATTATTTAATCGTTCGAGACGCTGTAAGACAACGACACGACCACTTTACAATAGAACCTGAGATTGACATAGGAGGAGAAAAAGGATATAAAATACGTAGAGTATCTACGATTAAAAATTGTATACCTACGTATATGAACCTACGTATGTGTATTTATTAAATACCTAAAACATACATCTATACAAGTAAATTATTTTGTATGTACATTTAATGGATGAATAATTTCCAAACTGTCCGTGAAATAATGGTAAAATCAATTTAATATATAGTTTATTGCTTACTCACTTGGATTAATTTTTTTATAAATTTATATAGAAACAAGCTGAGTTCTCTTATAATTGTATTCCTCGAATGCAAATTTTGTTAAACTTTTATTACTTCCAACTTTACTGTAAGTACCTTTGTGTTATTATTGTTAATTTGTTTCAGCGCAATATTAATTTTTGTGAACTTGCTTTCATTAATAGGGATAGCTAATATTCTTGTCAAAAAATAAGCCTTTTGACCTCGTAACTAAGGATCTAATGTATTATAGTGCTTGTAATGTACACACTACACACGTGCAACCTGAGTCCGATGACGTTTCAGCAGCCTGCAATGGTCAAAAAATTTAGGTCACAAAATATAATCGACTGCATCTAAAACAAAACCGTCTTCAGTTCTAATTACATTATGCGGGAGCGAGATGACATTGCGCTATTTTTTTGTGTAACCAAGATTGAGCCCTTTCGTAACTCCCCGAGAGCCCTTTTAGGTGACAAGTTAATGTGGACGTAAACAAATCGACTTTGAGTCTCACAATATATCCAACTACGGAATCCTAGACTCAATGCCATTCAAACTAACTTGAAACCCCCATGAAAATGTCCCCCTTCCAACGAAAAAAAATTTAAATCGGTTTATATATGTGGAAGTTGTGAGATAACAAATATAAAAACCTTCTCCTTTTTTTGAAATCGGTTAAAAATTAAAATAACAAACATAGTGTAGTTTGGTCGCTCGCTATACAAATAAGAACGCATTACACACCATATAGGTTACTCAATACTATATAGGTTTTGGCTACAGTTTTTACGGCCTAACGACAACTCTCCTCGGTAATAATAAGCTACTAACCTAACCTATCAAAATACATTACATAAGAATACATACATAATATCTAAAATCGACTATATACGTGTAAATACTGCGTTACCAATATCTGGAAGGCCCTGCTTGTCTAGCTGATGCTTGCAAATTACACTGGAAGTTCCAAATTCTCCGAAACTGAACTTATAACTTTCTATATATAAACTTTATATAACCTTTTAATCATCACCATTTTAAAGACCATTATTTAAGGTTAACTAAAATTTCAACCTTTTCAACTGAACAGCTGTTTTTAAGCATTTTTATCAAACAAATCGACGGTCCCTACGTACACTATCGAAACTGAAAACGGCTACTTTATATTTTCCACATTATATATAATGTGGACAATATAAAGTAGCCGTTTTCAGTTTCAAGTGTACTTAGGGACCGTCGAAGTACACTATCGAAACTGAAAATGGCTACTTTATACTGTCCACATTATATATAAATGTGGAAAATATAAAGTAGCCGTTTTCAGTTTCGATAGTGTACTTAGGGACCGTCGAAATGTTCGACATGGTTCTTTAAATTGATATAACTTATTTATGTATAAACCGATTGAGATAAAACACTAAATGTTCAGTGAAGTTTACCACAGTACATTAGTGAAAACCGCACTCAAATCGGTTAAGCCGTTTCTGAGATTTGCGCGTTTTGGGTTTTATTGCGCTTATAAAGACCCCCAATAATAGTTTTTCTCAAATATCTTCCATGTACAGACAGCGATCAGTTACATTTTTATTATATGTATAGATATAGATAACATAACACTAAGACACTCTCTTTATTTAAAAAGACACCGTAACAAATTTGCTTCGTTGATCAAAGATTGTTGTTTTCTATTATAATCTAATGTTATCAATTCAATGACAACATGGACCCATAAATAATTCCTACATACTGCATACCCGAAAAAACTTATCGAGTGCTATTTTATGGAATATATTCTCAAATAAAATTTAGTTTAACATGATTTAAGGAGTACGCGTAACCGACGAGCATGTATGCGTTGATGAATGGATGTCGACGAAGCGATAGAGCTGTGCCAGGATCACGCCGAATGAAAATCCATAATCCCTGCCTACCCATCTGGGTTAAGGGCGTCACGCATATTTATGATTTACCTACCAATATTTTAACGATGTTATAATAAGATATGATGTTATAGTAAGCCTCTTTGAGGCACAATAAAAGCATCGTTAAGTCATTTGTTTGCAGAATATATTATGATCATGCAAATATAGTAAAAATTATCTCCTTCCTGTCATGAATCAACTATTTAACAATATGGTACAAGAGATTATTGAATCAGCTATCGTTCTATAGATATTATGTAACCGTCAAACATAGGCCAGCGTGAAGTCCGGCTAATAAAAGTAGATACTGAAAAACCGTGGCAAATAAAAAAAAAACACTAATGGACCCTTTTTTTAAAGAATACTTTTCTTTATTGTTTTCAATCTAATTTTCTACATTAATATTATTATTTTTAGATTTTTTTATGTCGCAATTAGGTTGTTCTTAGTATTTTTCTAAAAATGTTTTTTTTTAATTTGCTGCGCTTTTTTAATTTCAACTTTCATTAACCAGTCTCTATCTTTATTTATATAAAGAAAAGAGATTTGCTTGTTTGTTTGTTCCGGATTAACTCAAAAACTACTGAACCAATATTAAAAATTCTTTCACTACAATAGAACGCGAGTAACCTATGGTATATATTTTATTTGTCTATCTATCTCCTCGGGCGAAGCTAGGGTGCGTTGCTAGTTTAACTATAAAATTGCAACTGTATTGTAGTTGCAATTTTTTTTTACATAAGCTATATTCAATAACAAAACATGTCGGTATTGGTACGTCCTTCCGCGACTTGTGAAAGCGATTTAAAAAGTACCTGTACCTACCTATACAGCGGGCCCAAGCAATACGAAATCGCGAGTGATGAACCGTGTATGTATGAGACTTTCTCAGAAACTGTACCACGTGTTTACAAATATTGTATATATTCTCCAATAACCGTGGTCCAAACTTCTTACTCGGGGATCGTTATTATTTGTATTAGGGTCATGCGCAGAGCGGCTTTCAGGCCTTATTAAAATAAGGAGGTCAGTCGACGCCGCCTCTTGGGATATGAGTTGTTTGAGAAAAAAATGCAAATATTATGCCAAATATTATAAACTCCTTCTACTTCTAAAACTCTTGGCCTAGTGGGACCCCCGTACCACTAAGGGGGTCCCACTAGGCCTAGCCCCTTACCACTATTAATCCTAAAATCTAAGGATTGAATGAAAATTTAAACGCTGCCAGTAAATTTATAATTTTTCGTTTTGCGAAAGTATGGAAGCATGAATAACGTAAATGTTTAAAGGAAATAGTCGTTTCTTTATAAAGAACGAATGCACTTATTTGTTTACTTGCACGCAAATTGCTTCAATGCAGCCGAGCGCTGAATTTGGCGAATGCGAATGGCGCACACGAACCGGCTCTCCATGCACGCTGTGAGCTCGTGATCACTGGCCGGTGCGGGGACCGGGCGGGCGCGCGGTGCAGGGACGTGCACGGCGTGGACATGCGCTCTGCACATGCTCGTGAGGCTTTATTGCTGTGCTTATCAGTATAGTCAAATTAACTCCCGTTTATCCCGTAGATTTATTTTTTTTGACGTTTATTCCATAGAGTTAAATACTTAGGGGTAATATTTGATAAATGGATTATTTTCACGATTTTATATTTTTTTCTTGGAAAAATCACAAAAAAAACTTAGAAACCCAAAAAAAAGTCAAATTGATTTTTATATTCAATTGTAAGTCAGGGTTTGGATAAATAATAATACTTACATTTTAATTAATGCGACACGTAACTTTGCTTGTATATGTTAGTATTAAAAGTAGTCTGTGTGGTTTTGCACAGCAATAAAGCGCCCATTGCACAGACTGAGTTCAAGTCAGTATGCAATTTGACAGATCAGTTTAGATTAGGTAATACTGGATGAATTTTGAATTATTATAACGTTGAAATCCAATCTAAGAACATACGTTAAAGTGACCGAAGTTGCAATTGCTAATGTTAGGTGTATTTCGTTTGCTCCATGTTGAATTTTCGCATTGAAAATAAAATTTTCTAGTCTGTGGTATTGTGAGTAGTGGGGAGGGGTTTCTACAATTCAATCGCTCATTGAATCAATTCCCTATGTTATGTTGGTAGTGTTACGTCCTAGTGCAGTGCAGGTTTGGCAGTCGAGGTGAAATTGGCTCCTCTGCCAATCTAATGGAACATCGTTCCTACGAAGTACCACCAGCGACCGTACTAAACATATCAAACATTCGTCACAAACGCGACAATTGTAGAAAACAACAAATCCTGTTGTTGCTATTATGTTGTTTAAACGGATCATTGAAGGAAAGTCGATGTTGAACTCCGATGTCAAGGATAAGTCTCCGGAGAAATGTTCTAGAAGGAAGTCGGAATGCGACGGCTGTGGCGAACATTCCACGTAAGTAAACAAAAAAAGAAATTACCATATTACAATGAACCTGCATTGGCCAAATGGTGCCATGTGACATTGTTGGTAATATTTTAATTGTAGTGTAGTTATTTACAAAACAGATGTTTGTAGTTTGTAGTAACCAAATTGGTATTGATTTGAACTCGTAAATGTTAACACATTCTAAATTTAAACCGATGTTATGATAATGTATTTTAGAAATGTCGAAGTATTTAGGATTATTCGGCTAACTATTTAGAAAATTGCATACAGAATGACAACTAAAACAACCCGATATATATTTTAACTCAACATTTTAAAGGTAAAAACTGATATATGATATAAGGTTCGCCAAAGATTAAAGTTCTGATGGATATTCTATCTGGTTCTATCCTTAAGAGAAAGAAAGGATTTTCAAGAGTTTTTTTTATCTTTTAGAAGAGTTGTTACCAGTTGTATTTCTGGTAACAACTCTTTTACTTTTTGGAGCTTTAGATTTTCGACACGATATGTTGTTTGTATGGTCAAAATCATAATTAACAGTGTCATTCACGAAAGAAGCGATAGTAAATCGAACAGGTTTGATTATTTTGGTAAATTTTCGGATATTATGATACTACCTCATGCGATACTACCGATGCAGCCTTGTAAAGTTATTTATGTTTTTAGGAATCTTTCCAAGCTTGCAGTATATTTATCACATTCCTCCTTGAGTCGTATTCCTCATGTTTGAGGGTCGTCACCACCTCCATCTATGACCTTCATCATTATGATGTTACGCCATCTTATTCTATCCCCGGCTATTCGGAGAGCATCGTAGACCTTCCACTTTGCGAGTGTCACTAGTTTTTCGAGATTATCCTCATCTATCCTAGCAATATGTCCGAAGTACTCTAGGATTCGCTTGAGACATGGTAGAAAGCCATGAATTAGCATCCGAAACATTGTTAGGGTCCCATACCCATAGGGTAAAGCGGGACCCTATTACTAAGATTCCGCTGTCCGTCTGTCTGTCACCAGGCTGTATCTCATGAACCGTGATAGACAGTTGAAATTTTCACAGATGATGTATTTCTGTATTTAAAATAAATAGGTATTTCTGTATTTAAAATTTATTTTTACACACAACAAACGTGATTTTTTATAGAATGGTATGGAACCTTTCGTGCACGAGTCCGACTCGCACTTGGACGATTTTTTTCTCTAGCACTACGTCAAAAGCGTCAATCCATTTGTGGTCTGCAGATCTGAGTCCACGTCTCAGTCGCATAAAGGAAAATGGAAAAGACATGGTGCACTTGGCCGTCCCAATTCTTCTAAGCACGTCTGGTACACTGAGGACGTTATTTGTGATGGTGGATCAGTGGTTAACGTAATCTCTGACTGCAGGCTTACAGGCAGGTTGAGTGTGCCAGTGAGCACTAAAGTGTTTGTTCTATGCATGACCATGTTTGTTAATAGATAGGCTCAATTTATTGCTTATTTTTCCATTCTCTTCATTAGTATTTACCCAGAAGCGTAGTATTATCAGCGTAGCTGCAGTTGCTTAATTTCTCTCCAGCGATGTGTACACCTGCCTCCCACTGGTCGCAGGTTTGGCTCATTATGTATTCGCCATAATCTTTAAATAGAATGGACGTGAAAATGCAGCCCTGACGCAATTTCCTCAATTCCGACTATGCCTTGGTTATTGCAGTATATAGCTTGAATTAGCGCTGAGTGACGATTTGGCACACTAAGGTCTTACAAAACTCTCTACAGAGAGTTCCAATTGTCACAGTCGAAAGCTTTACAGTAATCAACTGAACATATGGTCACTGACGTGTTGCTCATAAGGGCCTTTGCAGACGACGTTTTTTGTTCGCGCAGACTATGAGCGCGTTTGTGGCGATACATATCACAACGCGTCGACAAAAAACATCGTGAGTAAAGGCCCTAAGCTTTCTCAATGACCTGTCCGACATTTAATATTTATTTACGCGCACCCCTCCCTTTGGATACGGCAAAGGTCCTTGTCTAAAGTGTTCTAATCATCTGCAGGTCTCATTATCACATTATTTACAGTTAATTGTGTCACTTTAGACTAATCCTAAGCCTATCAAAATGCAGTTGTGGTAAAATATTGTACTTATCACGATTGTAATATACTAGTGGGATGGTTAGAAGTAGAAAAATACCTACCAGAACTTTGCCAATGTGTGAAGTGTGCGTGAAAGTAGTGGGTACGCGATACGTACGGTTAAGAACTTCCGCGAAGTCTAGATATAGGCGACTTTCAATTTTTTTATGTAGATATTCATGTGTATATTAAAATGGTTTAATGATAGTATTAACAAATTAATTCTGGATACTAAATTTGTTGAAGGGATGTCGCACATATGTTTGATGCGCAGAGGTAAACATGTTTACCTCTGTTCATCTCATTGTGGTGAAGATGTCGTGAGAGTTTATATATTTTTAATCCGCGATGTAATTGACTTCGTTTGCGGTTTTTAGTTTATGCTTGCAATCGTAACACCTGTGTTGTGTATTGTTTAATATAGCTCACTCGAACTGAATATGACGAACGCATAGAGTTCATTGTTTAACAAACCTCAGTGTTATTCAATATGGGAATGTTTTCACACATTCAAAGTGCAGTCTCGTATTTTGTAAGCTAGCGTTGTTCTTGATAAATATTATGCGTTACAACCTTTGTATTACATTTCTTTCCGCTTCGTGTATTTAACTTTTAACGGAATGAATTTAAATAAACAGCAGAGTTACGAATAATCGTCGAGCGGGAATGATACACACGTTTAAATGCATTTTTTTTTAAAATCAAATTGGGCAGACAGTTACACTTTCCGCTATCACCACCAAATTGCAAAAGTGTGTACATTATATCGTAGGCTATTTTTGAATCGAACCTCTTCGGAATTTCAAGAGGTTGCTTATTCACAGATCATGAGAGCATAAACATGAAAATGAAGAAGACAAGTATTTTTATTTAAATATATTTCTCCAATATTCAATAAATTACAGTCTTCCTTATTTGCATTATACGGAAAATTCTCTTTGATAAGATTATGTTATAAAGTTTGAAGGTTTCAAAGCTTGTTTAACCTTGTTCACCTACTTTAGACCGGAAGAAGTGCGTATACAAATTTACAGCATGCGTAGCCAATGTGCAGCTAGTATAATAAAAGAAAAAACTTACTGACTGATTTATCAACATTTTGCACGGAGATTTCTGGTAATACTTAGGCGAGCTCTAACAATCTTTTGACAGCGGTAGAACCCGCAACTATAACATCTGTTGCTCGAATGGGCCGGCTCGACCGGTGTAATACCACGACATCATAGAAGACAGGCACTAACTAGAAGTATGCTCTTCCATTTCGTGCCTAAAGTAAAGAAGAAAGTTTGTATCGAGAAGCTTCTCGTGCAAAGCCGGGGAGGGTCGCTGGTATTATATAAATGCACAATTATGCAAAATACGCATCCACGCATGGAATCCAAAAGGAAAAAGACTACAGAGATATATAATGGGGCAGTAGATATTACACTCGAGCATTTAAAAATGTTGGATTATGAAACTATTGTTTGTGACATGCAAGTCTTAACACTGGTGCGTCGATATCATTTTCATAGATCAATTAAATATTGTTATATCCCGTCGGATTATACTCATCACTCGCCCATTAATATAGGAAATACACGTCTTACCTCAGATGCTTATGAGGAATTTATTATTATGGCGAACTTAATTTTTGATCGAACCTACTTCATTTTACATAGATTTTCGAACGAATATGCACAAATGTTTTCAAATTTTTGTTGACAAGCGTCTTGCGCATCGCTTCTTTTCATGACAGATCCGTCGCAAATACAAATATAAATAATGAAGTGATGTTACATCGAATAAATATTGAAATTATTTATATATAACGATTGTTTTAAGAGAACCTTATTGTTAAGAGGCAATGACCTTGGAATATCCACAACATGTTAACGTGTCGTTAACAACACCATGTTAATGGCCACGAATCATCTACCTCAAACAGTATAAAGATGAGAAAACCATTTTCACAACTTTACAAACATTCTTGCCCTCACTTGTGGTAGGTAAGTTAAATACAAATTGATTATTTTTTGTACCATATGTTTTTAGTTAAAAAAATATATGAAAATAAATATATATGTCTCCTAAATTAGTCTTAAAAATCACTTGAGATCTCATGAATAGTTTACCATAGTATAGTATAGCCTTTATGCCGCTATGAAAATCTGTAAAAAAATAATTAATACAAGTAATTATAAAATATTAATGCTATATCACCAAACCGTATGGTTCTTTTATTTTATTTCGCTGAAGGGACATAAATGGTTGAATAGTAATGGTGATAAAGGGCTCAAGAAATTTATTTTGTTAGACGATTTTGAAGGACTCCGTGAAGACTCCGATGTGAAGTACTGCGATAATCTTCACATTAGAAGAATGTAGAACAAAAATGAAAATCGAACAATCAAATATCAGTGTTCTTTTTTTCTCAATTTAAAATTTTATATTTTCTTTGTGGTTTTTGTTTTAATCCAATGATGTTATAATACAAAAAACAGTTCATTGCTTCAATCTGAAATAATACAGGATTTTTTTAAGTTAAAGTTGCCAGTGTGTTAAACGCCAATTTCACACTTTAATCCCTTTGATTAGTTTCTTTACATTCCACATTAGTTTGTTTTGGTTCTTGAAATGAGGTACGTCATAGCGTTTCGTACTAAACGTACAATTACTTTATTATTAGATAAAATAATATGTACATGCACAAAATCTTCTCTTGATACCTGCGTACTTTATCAGCAATGTGTATTTTTGATACTTTTTTGACAATATTAGGAAAAAAAATATATTTTTTTAACTCACCAGCGAAAAATACTCTATCTAAAATACTATCGGTACCCGAATTATGCCGAAAGACTTACTCCTTGTAACGTTTAGTGCCTAATTAGCGGATGGCGATTATTAGCTCTATCTAGATACTAGAGTAAAGAGCTAAGACCTTTGAGTGTGAATGACTGTGCAATCGTAACTTACACTTTGACGACTTAATTTGATTTATATATATTGTTTACGTCACAACAAACATGTATGTTATTGTAAATACGTTTCTTCCAAGATTGGGGGCGGCCCAGCTTTATCACAGTATTGTTGTGGTGATGACGAAACCAACAATAAACTACATTCCCGAGAGTCTTAAGGTCATACTATCAAGGGTCGCCAGTGATAACCTAATGTGATGCCGGACTTATATACGGTTGTCCACACAATCTTCATCAGTCTGACGACAAACGCGTCCAAGTTGAATACATTTTTTTAAGACAATACCGCGGCTGATAGTATTTTTCTCCAGAGATTTGCTGTTATATAAATGTTTAGTGGACATTTTTGTCTTCGCAGTATCTTGGAAGAAATGACGAAGATGGTGTTGCTCGGAGTTGTGTTATGGGCTGGCGTGACTTTCGGAACACACGTCGCCCCTTACCCGCTTAATCTGATCGTTAGCTCAGGTTAGTTTAAGTTTTTAATGGTCTACTTGCCACCTTTGAAGGTATAGGCGTTAATAAGTGGTTTGTTCTAGATAAACTACATCCACCGCCGATGTATGA
>JWHW01024611.1:0-32410 GCA_000931545.1 Papilio glaucus | reverse complement strand
AGTAAATATAACTCAAAATTGAAATGCGCCTCTTGCATTTTGAAATGATAAATATTATCAAGTGATTGTCTTGGATTCGAGTACAGCCTATTTAATTCGTCTTTGATATTTAGCCTGGTGCGCTGCGTTGAATGCAATAAAAAATTGTTTTCATCGCGCAAAATTAATAAAAACTTTATTTTTAGTTGCTACAATCATGTGCAATATCATCTACGGCGACGCATGATTTTATTCACAATTCCGTGGGTTATTTACTTGATTCTGTTGGAACCTTTGTTCTTATAACATTAGGTATTAACCAGTAAAAGGTTTATTAAAATCCAGACAGAGATTAGTCAGAACAGACGGACAAACCACAATTTTAAAAATTGGGTTTTGTCCCTGTCAAGTATAGGTTCCCATTTTATATGCGTCAAATCGATCTATCATCCGTGATGTAAATCGTCACTTCCTTCTTAATCATGTCACCTTTCACTCAATCCGTCCATCTCTTCTTAGGCCTGCATCTACCGACATACACCTTCCGACTCAGAACTAAACACTACTTGAGTAGAGTTCTGAGTATGAAGGTTTTATGTGTCCCATTGTTTCCTCCTCATAATATGCCCATATAATTGTGAAAAACAAAATCAAATATATCCTACGGGCACCGTACATTTTCAGGATATAAAGTATTCCAGACTATAATCTTTCTCTGTGCTAAATTTCATCCTGATCCGTCCAGCTGTTTCGACGTGAAAGAGTAACAAACATCCATCCATCCAAACTTTCGCATTTACTATATTAGTAATGTTAAATTCTATTTGTAAAAATAAAATCATTCACCACCCAATCGATTTGTTTATGATCTAACCATAATTTAAAAGACCAACCATTTGTTGAACGATTGTTGGTATTTTCTATATTGTGATTAAATTATATTAGTATGACTAAAATCTCGTTGTCAAAAATAATCTGTCAAATCCCGTTATCCCCCTATCCCAGTCACCCATTTTCACGATCGTGGCTGTAAGTCGAAACGACTCGTGATATAGTCGCTTGTAAATTCAACGGTCTTGCAACTTTGATTAGACTTCCTCGTGACTAGTACGACACTAAAGATCTCGTAAATATTTACTGCTTATTGCACTGAATAGTTGCAGACACAATAGTGTTCAAAGTAAAGGAAAAATACACTCACACGACCGAAAAATTGTTGATTTATCCGCGCACAAACTCTAAATTTAGCATTGTTCACAGAGAAGTAGAAGTTTAAATAATATAATCGACGTTCGTTATGATGTTCAGGACTCAGGGAATTTTTATTCTTATAAAAACTATTTAAAAACAAATACTGAATCTCGGTCTACCCCAGAAGGTTTTTTTAGCGCAAGTTTTTGACGTGTCCATATTTTTTTACTGTTATTACTATTTTGCAATGCCTTGTTTTGTTGAGTTCCCACAGATAAATGACAATTTATGGTTTCAGTTGTTGAAGACGGAAAGGTGGAGAGGTAATTGCGAGACATCAATCGGAGGGTTATCTCAGTCGATAGTATTGACAGTCGATAGCTCTTGTCCGTCGCTGGCCGCCATGTTGTCAATGTTTATCGAACATATTCAACGTCTAAGCCACCTCGTAAAATATAATACAAGTAACAAAGTCTAACCTATAAATCGTAAGTATTGACATAAAATTGGAGCACGCAGTTATTATAAAACCTTGATAGAAATGTCAATATACTACCAGAGTTGCGCATCTCTTTTCAACTGAACATGATAATTTTGACAAACGCCGAATATACGGTATTTAGTATTATAAATAAAGCTAGGGACGTGCATGTATTAAATATGTATCCGCCCTTGCCCGAGTTTCCACAACGTTGACAGTGAATGAACTTGTTATGAGCTCATCAACGGATGAACGAATAGCGCTCGCGGTCTGTTAGACACCTTCAAAGCAGCCAGCGCCCCTTATCTAATAGATTATAAAATAATACATCGATAAATATTAGTAATTCATATAAGATTTTTTGTAAGAAGACAAAGGAGTTATGGTTTATCACCACTGCTGGCCATATACTATTTAAAGATAAATTGAAATGGTCGAAACTTTATACAGAAAAAAAAGGACAGACTTGCGGTAAAAAATGAAAGGAGGAGGGGATGAGAAAGGGATTGGGGCTACGGATAGCTTACTCACCTGAAGAATCGAGAAGTACAAATATTCTGTGAGGTCGTAGTTGTGGTAGAGCCACCCTATTCGCGGAATAACTACTGCCACTATCCAGCTCTATTACTGTTGTATATAGTTAAAAAAACTGTTGGTAAATACACTACTGTTAAATAACAGTAAAAATAAAATATTTATATACGGTAAACGTGGACGGGCTCGTCTACCAGGCTGCATTTATAGTCGTGATGTTGGACGTAAAAAAGAATAAAGAATGCAGCGCATAAATTAACTGCGTCCCTGGATTTAATTGTGGAGAGTTAGAATGTTTCAAATGGTCTAGGAATAATTCCAAACCGTGTATGATTCGGAACCCCGGACGTGTTTTTTTCTCTTCTATTTTAGTAAACGCATACAATGCGTTATTTTTATTTAATTAATGTACAAGTAAAATTATACCGAGATATAAAGACGAATAAATATATCGTTTATTTTTTTATTAAATATAAAAATAGTGAAACACATCTATTAGAAACGAAACTGATTTAAATAAAAAAAAATCAATACTGAGCTTTCCTTTAATGCTTTAGAGTTAACTGTGAAATACTGTGCAGTACTTTGTCATATAATGAAAACTTGTATTGTCGTTTGTGTATATCTTATTTCTCTAAAATTTGCCAGGTATTGTTTTATAATAGAACAGTCTCCCACTATTACAAGCGAGCGACCGGCATCTGCAACAAGCTAATGAGTTGAATACGCGCTGCCTAACTTTGATGGACAGAGGAAGGGACAAACAGTATAAAAATCATATTTCCTTATTATATTGATTCCCTCTCCGGTGAAATCCTTCTAACCTTTTTCTTCGCCATCTAGGGAATTGAATACAGTACATGATGGTTCCAGGCAATTCCAGGTTACCATAAAGTCACCAATTTTGACTGCAATAAGTTGCATTAACTTTTAATTGATGCTGTTTTATTCTAAACAAAAAAACACAACCTATATTTTTGTCATCATTGTCATGTAAATCTTAAAATTTCATATTAGTAACCGGAGTGTAATTAAAATAGGTATCTTCACATATCGGTTTAAAAGGCAATGAGTAGGCCGATATTTTAGCAAAGCTTGCAGTCCTAGACGGAAGAGTATGAAGTACTTCCTGATTACTCCGATGTTTTGTCTTATTATAAAAGTATTTATAACACTTTGGCAGGAACAGTTTGATCAAAGGTCGAAGGAGAAAGGTATCTGGTATAGAACTATTCAGTCAACCCCCCAAGTGCCTTGGTTTGATAGGTGTGGTATAAACAGGTGATCAGTTGTATTAACTTTGCGCCTTCGTTCCGGACACATTCCTTGTGGTTAGTTTGCCTTTCTGATGAAAAAGAAGCAATCATCTAATTGTGAGTCGTGCCACACTATCCAGGATGTGCAACACTTGTTTGCGGAGTGTGTCCTAAATGAGGATGCGACAGAAGAACTTGTTAAAAAATACAACATAACCAGGTACAGGGTGGGGGAGTACCAATCTATTTTATCTCAGCCTTTGACTGAAAAATCAGAATCAGAACGCAACATGATCCTCAAGCTGTATAGGCGACGAGGAACCTAAATATGCAAAACATTTAAGTTTAGCAAATGTACATATATACATATAATTATAGTTGTAGTAGTAAGGTGTGTATTTATAATTCATGTACAAGGAAGTGTTATTAGATTTTATCACTATAAAATGTTAGTGCATAAGTTACTAGTTTATAAGGAACAATAGGGCTGACATGTCCTTTAAGACAAAAGTATTTTTTTTTTTTAAATGAATTCCTTAATGTTTTTGTATTGTATATTGTATTATTGTATTGTAAATTGGACGTAATTTCAACAAGTCAATGACTAACTTTAATAAAAAAAATAATGTAGTCCTCTATGGTGACAGTCGACAGCTGTCATTTTTGATGAATTTTGAAAATAATAGATTTACTTTGCTACATATTTTAATTTTTTTTTGTTAAATAATTTTGTGTTATTTGATATACATATATTATTTAATAATGATTTAGAAATTTGATATAATATATTTTATTTAAATATTTGATATAATATAATTTATAGTTAACCTAATAATGAACCTAGATGAAGAAGACGACGAATTCGTGCTGCGACCGTTTGAACAGGGTCATTGGGAATGGTGTGACGACGCCAATCAGTTGGTTTTTATAAGGTGATGGAGATTTCAACACATGTCACGTAAATGTATTCAGGCTAAGTTATTATATATGGCATAACGTTACTTGGGAGATAAGTACATTATAGAGGTTATATTATTTCTGTTTTATGAAATTATATTGACCAGCAAGTTCAAAGTAATCTGCGTGGAGAGCTAATGCACTCAAATTTAACTTACGTGTTACCTGTAGTAGTATATTATATTTGATAGGTTTGTAGATTTGACCATAGATTTGATTAATCTTAATTTAAAAATAAACGATTGATTTTAGACCAGCTAAAAGGGTCTTGAAAATTTGATTTGTCTATTAATTTAATATTATTATAATTTAAAAACTATTAGATAAATATGTGACAATGTACAGAGAGGTGAAGACGACCGACATAGTGATGCAAGATGTGCAGCCGCAAAGTATTCGGAAAATGGAATTTAAATACGAAGTTGATTTACTGGAAGAGGTAACATATATGTAGATATGGTAGAAGATTGTTACGATGCAATTACTGTTATTGTTTAAAGCGTAACTAAGAGTTAGTTTAGAAGTAGTAACAGCCCCGGAGACATTGTTTAACGTTGCGATATCGTCAAATTTTCGGAAAAGGATAGAAGATAGATAGTTTTTAGTTTTATAAAATAAATATAATTAAGACTAATAACTGTTCTTATATTTTTAGCAAAGGTTTAAAAAACACTTTCAAAGACATCCTCTCGAAGATGATGTCGTACGACTACAGGTAAATTTTCATTGTAAATATTGAAGTAATATCAATAGGAAATCAAGAAGGCATTCAGCTCATTTCCTCCAAGTGTAATATATAATTATAATAGATATCATTATATGTTACATTTGGAATATACATCCTATGCCGGATGTATTTTGGCTAATATTTATGATAATCAAAATAAATAAATATGCGCTCACGCCCGTTACCTTGAGAGGTAGGCAGAGATCATGGATTTCCATTTGGCGCGATCCTGGCACACCTCTCTCGCTTCTTCTACATTCATACATCTAGGCATACATGCTCGTCGGTTATGGGTGCTCATTAAACCGCCCTTTTTCAGTAAGCCAATAATCTGATCAATATAATTTCTCCTAGGGCATCCCCTATCAACACTGCCACTCACTTTTCCAACATTCATTTGTTTCGCTATTCTCTTTTCGTTCATTCTTTCAATATGCCCGAACCACCTAAACTCATCTTTCTCAATTCTAGTCACAACATCCACTTTTAAGCCACTCTTTTCCCTTATAATGCTATTTTTAATCCTATCATTAAATGTCACGCCTAACATTCTTCTTAAGGATCGCATCTCAACGGCATTAACTACACTAGTATGCTTTTCCTGCCAAACCCAGATCTCACCTCCATAAATTAAAGTGGGGACTAGTACAGCATTGTGTTTTGCCAGACGAGTCTTCATAGACACATTCTGACTCCTCACTACTATACCAATATAGTCCCATTCTTTTTATTTCCCGCATTCACTCGTCGTTCAAAATCTTTAACATGCCTACCATCTCTACTAAACATACATCCCAAATACACGAACTCTTCCACTTGTTCTACTTCTTTACCGTTAACGTTTATTTCAACTATTTTATTACTTTATTCTCTTTCAAACACCATTGTTTTCGTCTTATCTTCATTCATATTTATGCCTTTACCTTCTAGTGAATCATTCACTACATTCAGCATAAGTTGTAAGTCCTCCGCCGATGACGCAATCACGACCTGGTCATCGGCGTACAAGAGGCATTTCACGACTGACTCACCCATTCCTAATCCACAATCTTCGTCTTTCAAAGCTTTTAAACAATCATCCATAAACGAGATTGAACAGCCACGGGGATGCTACACAGCCCTGTCTTACACCTTTTTCGATGCTAAAGCAGTCTGAGTAGGCCCCGTTAATTCTAACACAAGCAGTAGAATCTTTATAAAGAGACTTTTAAGCTTGTATTAGATCACTGTTCAATACAATCTCAACCAAGGTTGACCACAGATCATCTCATTTAACTTTATCATAGGCCTTTTCTATATCTACGAAGGTGCAGAAAACTTTTTGGTTTGCAGCCAGAAACTTTTCTGTGATCATACGTAAACAAAAGATAAAAATATTATTAAATATAACTAATAAAGACTAAGATACACGGTATACCACAATTAGACAGCGCGGTCAACTTTTCATGTATAGTGACTGCGACGATGTGAATGTTCGAGTTATAGTGTCATTTTATGAAGACAAATATCACTTATTATATTGATAGCAAAAAAAACTTATTTAATAAATAAATAAAGTAGGGTACCTTTTTCACGAACAATTATTTATTTTAAATGAAATTGGACCCGGGGCATGTCATAAGATGGCACACCTCTAATTAGCGCCGATAGCCGGGCCATTTTTTTACTTTCCTTGGTAATATAATTTTTGTTTATTAATTCTATTAGGTGCCTATATTACAGGCACAGACAACTTTTATTAAACACTTTAGTAGTTTTAAGTTATAAGTTGTATATAGGTGCCTAACACTTTAGAATTTTTTTTTGCTAACGCTTTTCCCAATTCTAAAATTTCCAAGGTAGTCAAAAAGTTCTGACTAAAAGTAGTTAAGAAAAAAAAATGACAGACAAAAATATGGATCTATTTATTGTGATCGTATTTTTAAATATCCTGTTATATTCTCTATCAGGGTTTCTTCCACAAAAATGTAATCTATTAATCCAAACACGTGGCTAAAACCTCTAGCGCCCAAACTAAGCAACTTTAGATATAGGTAAGGTAGAGCATAAATTAAGGTACAGTCAACTAAGTGGTTTTCCGTTGTACACTTATTTTCATACAACTACTGTATATTACAATAACTTTTTCATTTTATTCATTTTCAGGATGTTAAAGACATTGTTCTTTTTTGTGCACCGAAACCTATCATTACTCGCGATATTATAAACATATTACATATGCGCGTGATAGACAGGTTTCTGCGCGCCTTAATATTTTATTGCCAGTATTATTTACAGGTATATCGCATAATACTAATTTAAAAAATCCTTTATAAATTACTAGTAGAATATTTATTTTTGATTTAATCTAATTTAGAGAGAACTTTTATTAAAAATAAATGTTTTTTATTCCTTTATTAACACTAAATAATCTTAATTGTATAGGTCTCTTCAATAATGGCAGACAGGATTTTGGATTTACAGCATAAAATTAAAACAAAGCTCGGTAAAAAAATCGAAGAGAGATATGAGAAAAATCTTCGAGACGTACGCTTACTGCTGGCTAAGGAATACTGCGCAATGCTCCAAGGTGACACACACAAGAAAATTCTGTAGTTAAAATTTACAACACCCAACCCAATGCTCAAATAATTCCCTTATTAAGACGGTAAAACAAACAAATAAGAAGCATTACAAAACCAATTTTTACCTTCTAAATTTTGAAAAAATAATATCATTCAAAAATGAACATATAAATTAGTCAATCATAAAATAAAAAATAGCGTTGTAAGGAAACTGTATGACGTTAAAAGTAAGTGCGTGTTGATAGGATGAATGAAGAGAGAGTGGCAAGACAAATGTATGTTTCAAAAGTGAGGGGAAGTGTTTATCGGTGTCCAGAAGAACTTATATCGATCAGTTTATTGAAATACTGAAAAAAGGCGATATAAGGAGTACCCAAAACTGACGAGTGTGACGACGAGATGTACATATACGTAGATGTGTAGATGTAGAAGAGAGAGAAGTGTGCGAGGATCGCATCAAATGGGAATCCGTCTGAAAACAGTCCCTACCCCTAAGGGTTGAGGGCGTGAGCGCATATTTATTTTCACCTGGTCAATCAAAAAATTCTTAATGGTAGTCTGCTTTCTCGAAAGAAGTCCGGGTTATGTAGGATTGCTGCATAGACATATACTTGACCGCCATTCCAGGACTTTTTGGCTCCATCGGCCATCCGTTCTGCGAGCAATTTGTCCGACCCATTGCCATTTAAGGTTTGCAACTAATCAGGCATTGTCGGTTGGTCTGGTTCTACTGCGGAACACATAATTTCTGACACGATCTCGCAGGGAACCTCCGAGCATTTCGCTCTTCGTTGGCCTTTGCTTGACCTTGAGCCATCTAATGAAGCTCATAGTGAAGGGCCACGTCTCAGTGCCATAACTCATCACTGGCAACAACACACTAGTCGAAGACTTTCGTCTTGAGACCCTGCGATGAGAGTTGGGACGAGAAGATATCTCGCGATTGACCTCCTTCTCCAACTTGGGCCAACCTAACTGGACTGTCTGTCTGTCTCAGATAGTCTGTCCTAGATAGACATATTCGTCAACAACTTGCAGTGTACGGCCTACGGATGGTTATTCGAGTGGGCAGAACATGAATGTTCTTCATAGCTTTCGTCTTGTCCATGTTCATTTTAAGAGCCACTCATTCGAAGGCTCTGTAAAGGTCATCGTACATTGTACCGAGTTCCTCTCAGCCATGACTATTATCATCGGCAAATCAAAGGTGAGTGATGTACTCGTCGTCGATATTAATGCCAAGTCCTTTCCAGTCCAGGACCTTGAATAGGTCTTCAAACGCCGCGGTGCTATGGGCCTGCAGTTCTTCAGGAGAACATTATCGCCCTTCTTGAAGAACAGGAACAGACAACACTTCTGCTCCATGCCCGTGGCGTACGTCTCTCGAGTATGACGGAATTAAAGAGCTTTTGAAGAACCTTAAGAACCGGTTCTCCAGCTGCCCTCAATAATTCAGGTGTAATCCCGTCATCACCCGGTGCCTTGTTGTTATTCAGCCATACTAATACCGTCGAGACTGACTTCCGGAATATCTTCGGTGTAATGTCGGGTCAATCTGGCGACAGCCGACTGAGCCCATTAGGTAGATCTCTAGCAAACAATTTGCCTTAAGATCAATAGCTTCTTTAACACGTTCGTGTTAAATTCGTGTATGTATGTTATGCCCTTCAAAATTATTTATTAGCCAAAAATAGAAAGTATATGATATTGAAGTATGTAATTCCAGCGCTTATTGTTCTCTTTCCAGGTACGGGGGAATACGCCAGATATCACCATAATAAATTCGGGACAGCAACGTCTTTATCAAAAAGGGATAGTGTAGTTTTTGAATCCATATTACGCATTAGCACCCATATTGCTTGGGTCGCTCTAGGAAGGAAATCATTCCAACATATCGGTAATTTTTCCTATTATACATGCAATAATAATTATAAAAATATAACGTTTAACGAGTTGAAAGTATTAATTAATTTTTAATATTTATTATTTCGATTTTTATAAATAACATTTCGAGTTTAGTGTTTGTATCTTTTGGTTTTTTTTTGAATAGATAAAGATGGTCGTCGATGACTGCATATCACCAAATTTGTTTTCGCTGCAGGTGAAATGTTATAGAGTGGTATAAACTATACATCAAAAACATTTTAAATCGGACGCATAGCAACTATTAAACATTTGATATTAGTATGATGTCTGATACATTGTCCAATACATTCTTCAATATTTATTCGTTTATTTAAAAAAAAATATTATCATCTAATATATTTATTTCAGAACTAGAAATACAAAGAGTATTCAAATCAAATACTTTCAACGTTGTAAAGCACACTATGAAAACTGATTTCGAGAAGGATATGAGTGCCGCTGAGCATTCCGTGTTATACGGCAGCTGCGAGCACAAGGAGCAAACGTTGGCCATACACTCGCCCCTGTTAAGTGAAGTTAATTGCCATAAAAACGCTATAAACTACCGATTATTTGGACTCGGTGATTATGAATACCCCAAGTTAGTAGATGAGTATACATTTATACTCTTTATTATATATTTATTAGAGCTGAGATCGCCCAAGTGATCCCCGCAGAGGTGTTTAAATATTTTTTTAATATTTAAAAAATATATCAACACCATTACGTATAGTAATTGTTGACTCAAACATCATATGATTACAACATAGTTGATGATTTTTATATTTGTAAAATGATATATTCATTTGCAAAGATATTTTATAGCATAGATATATTATAAAATACTCATACAAAAACACTGTCTCAATTGGGACGCTTTCGAGTCATCATTTTTTGACCGCTAGCGGCATATCTGCTACTGTATGCATTATAATATGATTGTTCACTTGACTTTTAACTGAGAAAATATCAGATCAATCTGTCAACAAGAAGGTGGTAAAATTTCAATTACTAAATTTGATCCAAACAAACTAAGAAATAAACAAACAGGGCAAGCTATTTAAAACCGTTTAATTAGCCAGTGCGAAATTATTAGCAATGATGATGATAAAATGACAAAATAAAAAGTTACCTCTGCACTAAAGTATTAGACCTTCGGCAACTACATCGTGATACTACAAGATCTTTTTTAAGATATAAGCGATGTTCACTAACGATGCCGAAACTTGCGCAACGTCTTATTTAATAAATTACAGTTTAAATTCAAGACTTCAGTACTTCGAAAATATATTAGTAGCTCCCGAAGCGAAACTAGAGAAACTGGGGCTATCCATCGGGATTATTGGCCTACCTCGAGAGCGCTTCGACACGATGCTGCGAGAAGTCAAGAAGCAAAGTGCTAGTACTTCTTCTGCTAGCCTCCGCAAAACTGCTTCACGGTATTCTAAACATGTTTAATGCCTAATTGTTAAATAAAAATAAGCTTTTACTCCGTGACACAATTTTAACTGATGAAAATCTACAGAAACGTAACAGTTTATCGAGAATAACTTTCGAATAAGATCAATGGTAATCGCTTGCTTTAGAGGCTTTCAGACCATTATTATTGTTATGTATGCTATGTTGGATATCAAATAATATGATTTAACAATAGTGCCAAAAGCATAAGAAGTCACGATCTAACCAAAACTTTTTTTAAACAAGACGGTGGCATACGGGCAACCGCTTGATGCAAATGTGTGTGACCGCTAACCATAGGCATCTGCAACAAGCTCATGAGTTGCAGATGGGTTGCCTACCTTTAATGGACAGAGAAAAGGATAAACAGAAAAGAAAGTGCGTGTCGGACTCGCGCAGGAAGGGTTTCGTACCATTATCTATTAAAAAAAGTTCGTTTGTGCTGTGGGGGCCCCCTTAAATATTTATTTTATTCTTTTTTTTAGTATTTGTTGTCATAGCGGCAACAGAAATACATCATCTGTGAAAATTTCAACTGTCTAACACGGTTCATGAGATACAGCTTGGTGACAGATGGACAGAGGGAAAGACGGACGGTGGAGTCTTAGTAATAGGGTCCCGTTTTAACCTTTGAGTACGGAACTCTAAAAATTCAAAAAACTCGAACCAGTCCATTCGTGCAACAGATGTTGTTGCGGGCTCTACCGTTAAAACTAAGCCATAGAACCTTCCTGACAATAGAAAGTTCAAATTTTAGCTTGGCTGAAATATTAGGAATATTGGCTCTGGTACCATCCTCTTGCTTTCTCTTCCTCCACTATTTTTCCTGAAGCACTTTTTGTAGAAAAGGGAGAGGAGTACTTGCCTACAAAAAGGCGACATGTTTGTAACTCTTAGGGTTGTTGTGGATGTCAATGCGTAACGACGATCACATAACATTAGGATACCCAATTGTTCGTCTACAACAGCCTTCTGTAATAAAAATCAAACAATTGCATTTATGAATTGTATTTGTCTCAGAATGTCTTCAAGTCGATCCTCGGCCGGAAAGAGTACTAAGGGTGCTTTCCTCAATTTACCACTGTACCCGGACATAGTTCTTCCTGATGCCCGCTCTGATCCCAGGTAGAGTAACGTAAAACAAGCACAGTTTGATGAAAACGAATATATAGAGAATGTTTACCGCTATCTACTAACTTCATCGCGCATGTATTGACCCTTATAGATTATCTTAAATTATAAGGAAAATTATTGGGTCCTTATGTTTTAAAACAGTTCTACCACTACATCCATTTATGTTTAATTACAGTTACAGTACAGCACGCGAGAAAACAAATGAAAATTAAAATTAATTGATAAAATTTACAGTTGTATGAATGTTGTATAATGTATGTTATTGCATTACAGCGAAGATCTGGCTGACGCTTTTCCCGGTACACCCATCCCAATAAAGTATAAAAAGAATGAACAGCGCTTGAAATGGTTACGCTACGCAGATCCATCGAAAGGGAAAAGACAAATAAACATAAAGCAATGAAAAATAATAAATGTTCATTAGACAATTTAATCGATTTTATACAAAGAAATAAAATTATAAAAAAATATTTCAACCTTTGCCTAACTGCCAAGAAATTAAGGACACATCTATCGTATATCATTTTCCGACAGGTTAAGTGGCAGAAACCGATTTCCTGTACTGCAATTATGCTGTCAGAAACTATCTTGAATATTTTATACTAAACCTTTCGTGAATAGATATCTTTTTCGAAATCGTTTCATTTCAAAAGTGCGTAACAATGCGTACGTATATTCATGTATACGTGTAAGTTATGTTTTCAAGGATTTAATTTTTTGTATTGAATAACAATTTCTATAGTTCGCACCCGTTCGAATATCTTCAAAATAAAAGCGAAATTGCCTTCCTTCTCTTTGCGCAGATTAAATAGTTTAGATTCAAACTATTATTACAGTGAATACAATGTAATATTTATTTTTAATATAAATAAATAACTAAATGAATATACTTTACATAAATTACGCTGATCACGTAAGCATAAATTACAAATGCCTTCAACGATAAACCATACATTCATTATAAATTGGTAAAATATTAAGGGTGTAAAATTCTTGCAAGTCGATTCAGCCAACGGAGCCGCTGAACATCGCTGCACGGTCGGATCTCTTCAGTATCATCAGGAAATTGCGGAGGGAAATACGGCCTTTAATATAATATTAATTCAATTAATAATATGATATTTAAAAAATGATGACTCCTTCAGCGCAATAGTTATAGTATAAGATATGGCATAAAGTTTATGTTGATGCACAAATACAATGTTAGACTCTAGTTAGAGATTAACGTCCACATTAACCTGACCCCTAGAATCGCCAACGGCAAGTTACGCAAGGGTTTGACTTAATTTGGTTTTTACGATTTACCAGTGTTGGCCCCAGATTTAGCGCGGCAACCCACTTGTCATTTATCAACTATTGATAAATTTCTTACACCTTACCTTAGATGATTAGAGTTACATTAGTCGAGTAATTGTCATAGTGATACTTTCAATTATGGTCCGGTGAATTATGGATCCGGAATACTTGTCCTTGCCTCAGACTATTTTAGTTGGATATGGAAAGTCGTGAGGCTTTATTTAAAGCAATCTTTTTATTAGATTTATTTTGGTTTGAAACAATAAAAAATAAAGTCTCGACGACTTCATTACTTACGCCTTGGCTTCCCTTTTAGGCAAAACGATGTCTGCATATAATTTTTGAATCACACTTTTTTTTACTGAAACAGAGCTTTTCGTGCTAGCACTATAAGAACTTGTAGACGACCTGCATGAGAAAAGACTTATAAATTTAAGACATGTCTAATGTGTGGTGAATTGAAATATTCGCTTATCGTAATATTGTCTTAAAACATTTATTTTTTCTGGACAAGCAAACAGGAGTATCGGCTTGAAAATAAATTGTGAGTGTTACTAACATGGATGCTTTCGATTTGCCGGTGTCTGCGGCAGTGGGCAGTGGCCTCAGCATAGTGTCGAAGGCGGCACGTGGCATGCCGATGATCCCCAGCACTATGCCGCACTCTGCCAGCGACTCCTCGGGGCCCGCTACCGCCCGCTTCATGTACAACGCTCTAGCGGAATATCTGTTGAAGGAATTAAGCAATATGCTAAATATCCACTTCGTTTAAGCAAATCATATTGTTCTTGACAGAATTGATATCCTTGATGGTTCTTATTTATTTAACAGTGGTAGAGCCCGCAAAAGCAACGTCTGTTGCGCGAATGGGCCGGCTCGACCGGTGAAATACCACGACCGCACAGAAAACAGGAGTGAAGTAAAAGTACTCTGCGTTTCGTCTCATGAGTGAGGTATCGGAGGCCTAATTTCAGTCCTCTACCCCTTTCCACCCTTTCCACGTAAGGATAGGATGGGAATGGGAAGAGGATTGGACGGGGAGGGGGTTAACAGGAAAGAGGAAATATTCTTATTCCTGTCTACGCCCTCCTCTGTCTATTTAAGGTAGGCAACAAATCTGCAACACATGTGCTAGTTGTACGGATGTCTATGGGTAGCGCTCACTTAACATTAGGTGATCCGCTTGCTCGTTTGCCCCCTTCTCCCATAAAAAAAATTCGGCTTCAAAAAGGAGGTTATCAATTCGATTGGTATTTTTTATGTATATATTTATGTACACTGATTACGCTGAGATTTATGATCCGATTTCGATGATTCCGTATTTGTTCGATAGCTAGTTCTCGCCATGTGGTCCCATTATTTGTTAGTCAAGATCCGACTAGTAGTTTTTGAGTTATTCTTATAATGAGTAAATGACAAAGTTGAGTTTTACTTTCCTGGTTTACGTAGGCTAAACAAAAAATTACAGGACGTACATAAAAATGATGCATGAAAGAATTGTAGATCTCTAAAAATGCTAAATAAAATTCAGCGATTGCATATCTCTATCTTCTACGGTTATCTCACAATAACAATTTTTTCTTTACAACAATAAATTAAAAATAATGTGCTATTTACGACGCTATTTTTTCGTATTCAGTATTAATCAATATCCAAATAAATATGTCCGTAAGCTAGAGTATTAAATGTAGATTATCATTTTTTTACACTATAAAGTTATAATAGATAGTTTAAAATATATCAAAAGATTAAATTACAAAGTAATTAAAAATTACGCGCAAGTTATTTCAATAGCCGCGCAGTAGAAGGCCGGGGTTAGCGATGTGTAACTTACCTTTTTACTTTTGTTTATTATCTTTGTTTGTTTGAAAGTTAGTTGTTATCATTTATTTCCCTATAAATTTGGTCAAGATCTGATCAGTTGTTTTTGAGTTATTTTAATAAAGCGTATTTAATCGACTTGGACTACATTAAAACGACTGTGTATCAAGTCAAGACGGTGGGCACTTTGCTCCTCCGTGTCGTGAGACATACAATCGTGTATCAAGCAAAGTGGTTACATTTTTTTTTAATTTTCTATGTTTAGAACTTTTTTCATGTAAGCCCGCATTTTAGAAAGCCTATTTTTGCGTTCTTCACTGGTCTGTTTTGAAATGACCCTGGAAGTAGATTTCGTCCTACCTTCGTTGGTCTCATTGAAACGACGCCGACTCAAAAAATAAATATGACTTAAGAATTGATTCTTATGTTTGATTGCGTAAAATGTGAATGTAAAGAGATTTTTTAAACCGATACTCACTGATAATATTTAACAACGCCTAGACCTAATAAACGATAATCAATATCTCTATGACAGAAGACTTCATTCATGAGTGGCGAGCGAGTGTTGAGCTTCTTGTCGTGACGTACACAGATGCCGAGCAAGGCTTCCCGCTCTTCTTTTGTCATCTTCGCGACGTAGTTGGTGCGCAGTGTGTGCTCCACCGCATTGAATATCTCCGATTTAAATATTCGATTTATCTCTAATTCTGGAAGTAAATAGTTTCGTTATACAATCATAGCAACAGAGTAACCGACTAACTGTTTAGTTTTTAATGGATCGCATACTGATACCAATGACAAATATACATTATAACATCATCATCATCATCTCCTTGCCCTTTTCTCACTGTTGTGAGGTCGGCACAGCATGATTGTAGTCCATACTGTATAGGTTTTGGCTATAGTTTTTACGACCGGCCGCCTGCCTGACGCCAACCCTCCTTGGGAATAACAATAGACAATATACATTATAACAATAGACTAATTTGTAATATCAATTATCTAATTTGTAAAAGTTGTTATGATAATAAATATAGTGTTGTCCAGTTTACTATTAGTATCGTTGTAAAAGTAGTTATCGGTGCTAGTCTTTTATTTGTGTTCTCACAAACATTAAATTAATTATAGGGGATAGATATCACATCACCTATTAACCGATGACCTCTACACTAACATTGAATCTGTGGATCTGATTAAAACCAGGTACCTACTTCGGTACTAACTAATCCTTCGGTGATCTACGTTTCGTAGTAAGATCGAATTTTAGTCCTAGAACTAGCTTTAATAATAGTAATAAACCTATACTTTTTAGTTCTGGCTTCAATCCAGTACTTAAGTATGTTTTTGTAATAAGAGGGTATAAGTCTTTCACTTGTTGAAGCCCAAATTAATAAACATTAATTAATTATTAATAAACCTATCTGGTTGAAGGCCTTTCTGCCCAAAGCCAACCAAACGATTTGCACAATCATACGCAAGAAGGTTTCAAAAAGCCGTGCGTCTTTGTCCGAAAGCGATTTTCTCTTCTTCTGAGGACCCATATGATGAAACTTTCGCGTATCGCCACCACCTGCCGATGAAAATAACGATAAACTATGTGCTGAATTTGATGTTGTCTGGGAACTCTCAAAGTATTACCATGTATCTACAACTTCTCAACCCGATGGTCCCAGCAAACGTGCAACTACGAAAAATGTTTTGATACTTTAGAAAGCCAGTGATTGACAAATAGATCTACCTAAATAAATGTTGACTAGTAGGAGTTAGTAGCATTATACCCAGTTCCTCGATGGCGTCAGCCATGACTACAGTGTCATCAGCAAATCGAAGATGAGTAATGTTTTCGAGGTTGATGTTGATGCCAGGACGTTGAAGACGTCTTCTAACGCCACGGTGATGAAATTTGGGGAAATAAGATGTTATTTGACAGCAGCGCTATGTAAGACAGGGTGTTGACCCTGTCTTACATCGCGCTGCAGTTCGGTACCTCGGACCGACATAGTTTTCGTACAAACACTTCAGCGCATCGATGTACTGGTAGTCAATTTGGCACCGCTGGAGAGACTACAGTACAGTCCACGTCTGAACCGGATCAAAGGCTTTCTCGAAGTCCACAAACGCTAAACAAAGTGGAAGGTTATTTAAAACCTGCCGCGGCGTATGTATGTGGTCTACGGTACTAAAGTCTTTACGGAGACGGGCTTGTTCGGGAGGCCGGAAGCCGTCAAAACTGCGAGCGAGACGATTTGTAATGACCCTCGAAATCAACTTTTAGACATATTGCAGAAGGGCTATGGATCTGTAGGCTTTCAGGAGAACATTATCGCCCTTCTTGAAGAATATGATAAAAACACTTCTGCTTCATGCCCGTAGCGGACGTCCCTCGCATATGGCGGCATTAAATAACTTTTGGAGAAGCTGCCCTCAGTAGCTCAGCTGTAATCCCGTCATCACACGATGTCTTGTTGGTATTAAGTTGTTTCAGAGCCATACTAATCTCGTCGAGGCTGACGTCCGGAATAGCTTCGATATAATGTCGGGTTAATCTGGATGGGTCCTGGATCTTCTGCCAGATCCTTAGCGGGTTTCTGCGATGCCTTGTATTATTGTCTATAGTAACCTCACTAAAAAGCTCAAGCATGGTGGAAACAACTCCAACTTATTCAGTGTCGCCGAGGCCAATTTTCGTCGAGTGTGGTAGCCGGACCTCTTCCGAGGATTCTTAGCAGCCCCTGCCCCGCCGTCGCCAGCCAGGAGCGGCGGGTGCACCGGGTACTGGGAACAATGATTTCGTGTCGCCATCATGTGGGGTACCTGATGGTTGTGCCATAATCGCCACGCTTGCCAGGCGGGTTGGTAATCGCAGTGTTTGACCGTACTAAAAGGGACGCTGCTACCCGTCCTCTGGTGATTTCTGGACGCAGTTCAACGACTAGTACACAGATCAAAGTGAAAGTGGTATATAAATCAATACAAACCAATAAGCATCGCGCTGTATTCTTTAGCTATAAGCACTCGCAAGTCGGATAAATTATCTCGATATTCATTTTCGAGCATCTTACAATGCGGCGTTCGAACTTTGGCTTCGAGTTCTAAAATTCGTCGCGCCATTTCATCTGCAATCTGTAGCGATATTTTAATAGAGCATTACTTACAAGCAATACCGAAACAAACTATATCATTGTCACCGACCGATTGTCAGAGCAGTCACTTTATAATTGGGCTAGGCAAATTCTAAACACATTCTCAGTTGAACGAATCATTGATACTATGACGTTTAATTTCCAGTCACTTTCTAATGGTTCGAAGTACTGTACGCATATTGTTAATATGAGAAAAATTTCGTTCGACAAACGAAACGTCCGCGCTAATTGGTTAAAACTCGTATCCTGCGCCACTTCTTTTCTTTGTTGTTGCCAGCAACGTAAACCAACACAATGTTCTTGTGAAGTTATTTTTAATTATTTTCGTACCATTAGTAACTAAAATTATAAATTACATTTACATACTGAACTAAAATTAAACCTGTTATTTATTTTGACAAGAGTGGGAATTGAAGACAATGAAAATTAATTATTCGTGAATTCAACGATATGGATTTTTTTAAATAATTTTTAATGTTTAAGAAACCTGTGCATTATTATTTGTGACGTCTATATCCAGATGATAAAGTTGAAAATTCTATTCTTCATTTTTACAATAAAATAAATAACTCGTGTAATTAATTAAATAGTTACTAATGCTACGAAAATAAATGAAAATAAAATCACATTTATATGTTTACGTGTAGCGACTAACTAAAGGATGACTGGTATCAAATCAAAAAAGCCGGTCTCAAGGTTCGACCAATGAGCGCTCAAAGTTAGCTTTGTACACAATGACATTCATTTCTATTGCATAAATATGCTCCTGACTTACGTCGCCTCTTTGTAAAGTGCCTAAAAAATAAGCAGCACATTCTCAATAATTCGTTAACTCGAAACTGACAATGTACCGACCGTTTAGAATTTGCCTAGGCCGATTATAAAGTGCCTGCCCTTACAATCGGTCGGTGACATATACATTGATTTACTACCACGAACTGTACTGTACCTGTAAATAATACTGCGAATACATTATAAGCGCACGTATGAATCTTTCTGTAGTAGGCAAATGGAGCAAATTTATTAACATCGGGCTCAACAGACTAACCGGCGCTGTGTACAGAGCTATATCCTTCACATCCTGTAAATCGCATAGTTTTATAGACTTGTTGTATCACAAAATATTGGATAACGCCACACTGAGTGCTAAGCGCTGTAGATTTGTGAACTCGATAAATTTATATACAAAAATGATTGACGTTACTAACATTTTACAAGTGTGATTTTTTTAGTAATAGTAGTAAAGAAATCGTTTGAATTTGAACTTACTTGCAAAGTTATAACATCAGGCTGACCAGGTTTCAATTTCCTTTGGTATCGCCGTCGAAATCGTATCTATAAATACAGAAACAAAACGTTTTATAAATTGTGTTAGAGATACTACTCAGCAAACGGGTTTTCTCAACGGGAACTCTTAATTTGTAACAAACACATAACTTGCTTTTTTACTGAGGAAATAAACATTCAGCGAGATTGCTGAAAGATTGCGTGGAAACTTTGGGTTTATAAAAGATTGGGGAAGAACTAGAAAATCAAAAAAGAAACGTTGCCAGTAAAAATAATTGGTACCTGTTCTATTAAATCAACATCATCTCTAAATTCAACAGTTCCTGTGGGCGCCTTAGTTGGTATTTGAAATGTTTCTACAGGTTTTGGTGGAAGATCGCTGAAATTTCAACATCGCGTCATTTATTTCCAAAGTTACAAATATATTTTTAAAGCTAATAATAGATTTTTAAGGAAATCGCAAGAGTGAAGGTGACCTTCTCTCGTGTGATTTCTTGCCTCTCACAGCCGCGTTGTGGATTAGCTGCGTACTGACTGAGCGAGCAGCCTCGCGAAGAAGCCTCTGACTTTTACCGAGCAAGGTTTGCCACGCGAGGCAGGCTCAGTCTATAGATTTTTTGCATTAGACTGCCGCGCGCGCCAAGGCCGAGACAAGGTGGTTCTGAGGTAGCATGGATCGTAATTTTTAATGTTCATATCCCGGTTTATGTTTCTCGACGCATCTTCTCTTAGTCCTCTATTAGTATTATCAGAACATTGCGCGTCCCAAAGCAGTCTACATTCACCATATAATTGTATTAGTTTAAGACACTGTTCTTTATCCATGACGCAAACGATTCCGTCCTTCGTCGAACAAGCGAGGCAAAAAAAAACCGTCTTAAGTGCGCGCGTCAAACTTACTGAGGCGCCTTTGAGCATGGACAAAAACAGTCAAACGTCCGGCGCGTTCAGCGGCAAGCTCGGTAGAGGCTGCGCTTACATTTGCCTCGGGAGAGGCACGTCTTGACCGACCGAGGATTTGCCTCGCGAGGCTCGCTCAGTCAGTATGCACTTAATGATCTGTCGCCAAATGTATTTCCAAATCCTATATACGATATATACGACCTAGGGTTCTTCAAGAAGAGAGCGTACTCCTTCCTTGAATCTGACAACGCATCTTCAGTGCCTGTGGTGTTGCGGAAGTTCATGGGTGTCGGTGATCACTTATATTAGGCGACCCGCTGCTCGTTTGCCCCTTATGCTATGAAAAAAGAAATTTCAATTATTCAATTGGGAGACACTGTTCGTTTGTCTTCTAACCTCATACCATACATATCATACCTATAAAAACTACACTCATATTGACGAAGTTTTCTCGAGCTTCAAAACTAATTTTATATCTAAACATCACCTAACAAACACTAAAGCTTGCGAAACGTCATCCCAAATCCAGTGCCCATCTTCGTACAAGCCACCAAAAGTTCCTTCGTCCTCCTCTTCAGCCATTGTCTTATAACCAATTTCTTACTTTAAGCAATAATATTTACAACGCAAGAAGTTTATATCCACATAAAAATAAAAAATATAAATAGCGTACAAACGAGTTGATCAATAATTGGCAGATATGACAACTATTTTTTAAACAATGTTTTTTTTAAAAAGCATAGAGATTTTATTTATTTATAATAATATTGATTATTTTATTTATACCTATATCGACAAGCAATTTATTTACTCATAAGTACTTTCAACCGAAATACTAACAACACCGTTTACAGTTTTACTCACATGCTAGTAACAACTACTAGTACTAACAACTACTACTACTCTTATATTTACGCGAATACTACACATTGGCATAAAACTTATTTTACTTTGTGTAGTAGTACCCTACCCTTACCTTATCCTTACCCTACCCTACGACCTTTTATAAGCTATAACATTTACCTTAACAGCAAGTATAAAACATTCCTGACTGTCCAATAAGTAGAACAGAAATGCTAAATACTCACGCAGATATAAAGAGTAATGACAATAAGGAAGTGTACGCACAAGATACAGTAGTCCCAGTAATGGCGAAAGTCTTCCTAAGCACGTCTCCCGGCCCGCCACATTATTACCTTCAGAATGTATTTACGAATGTACGTGATTCACGGCGGCTATAACTTGCGAATTACAATTTTCGACGCGCGTATTTGTAAGTTTGACAAAATTTACGGCGTCACCAGTAAGTTCTTACCGACCGACGCCACTGAATATAAAGTTATGTTAATGTACCGAATGCAGTAACTTCAAACCTTAAAACTTACAAAATGTTCAAAGTTATTACCGTTTCGAGATGGACAGTCTCGCATGAATATCTAATATTTCAGCTTAGGATTGCATCATTCGATATGTGCACCTAGATTCTGTGGTATCTCAGAAGGAGTATACAAACATTGATCCATTTAAACTTTAGCTTGCGAATGTGATGGATTTACAAAAAAGTTAGGTCACGGCTGTACAAAGCACTGGTCTTTGAAGGATGGAAGCAAAAGATCAGGCCATTCATCATCATAATCTACCGACTAATCACCGCTACTAAGAGTTGTAGAAGCATTCCCAGCCATTACATAAAAAATAAAACGTAGTGCATCCATCAATCGTCAAGTTGTAGTATAAAAATGCAGGATAAAAAAAAACGATCAATCCCTATTTCTTGAAAAAAGTAATTTAATAGTTTTATGGTTGAATTAACAGGTTTTGCTTATAATATTTTAAACAAATACCGTTGATTCGTGTAGCAAATGTACATAAATATAGCATACTAAATGAACGGTGAGGGAACAAGTGTGTCAGGTGTATTATTCAATGAATCCGTGCACAGGCGATTGCGCGCGGGCTGCGGGCGGCGCGCTGCCCAGCTTTGATCCTGTGCGCTCCGCCGTGTGATCAAATGAGCCTCTACTTAGCGACACTCCACTGACGATTCTCGGTCGCTTTTCAAATGTTTATTTTAGATAGGTTATATTATTTTACATTTCGACCTGCCCGAAGGTGAATTCATAGTGCAAGAGTTTTGGTACGTACGACACTAACTCATATTGACTACACTCTCATCCTAAAGATAAGCAATATTTAGCGACGAGTATGTATGCGCACATGTATGGAATTCGAAGCGAAAGAAGCGCACCAGAACTGTGCTAAATCTGTAATTAGTAAAAAATTACGTAAACTTTGCCACCCCTTCTCGTCTGGTTGTCTGGTGTTTAGTGCCATTGTGTCATTCAATGTCATTATTCATACCAAAGCTTCTATTTCTGCTGTCTACCATTGTTAAAAAACAAATCATTCTTGAGAAGAAAGTTTTATCTATTATTATTTTTTTATATATATCAAATTACTCGTATTCAAGAAACCACTTGGGTCTATAAGGAAACGTTAACAAAACGTTAAATCACGAAACTGAATGAGCAACTCCTTCCACTCCATTTCACCTTCATTTCAAACTTCCAAACCGACGAATCGAACGATTAAACCAATAACTTTACTTATGCACTCGTGTGGAAATATTTCAAACTAATATATAAAATTAAATTAGAATAAGCATCTATTAACATACGTAATTAATTTAATTATAAGTTTTATCACTCACGCCTACATCACTCATAGGGAAAGACGAGGCTCTAGATTAGTTATCAATTAATTCAGTTTATATAATGGTACTATTTTACAATAGCACTAGAATATTCATAGATAGGGAAGGGGATAGACAGGAAAAAGGATATTCCCATTTATCCCCTACAAGTGCAATCCTCTCCCCCTTCCCATATATTCTTATTAGGAGAGGATGAGTAAAGGTAGAGGACTGAAATTAGGCTTCGTGGACCTCACTCATCAGACGAAACGCAGAATATTTCTACTTCACGCCTGTCTTCTTTAAGGTCGTGGTATTTCACAGGTTATTGTTGCGGGCTCTATCACTAAATATCTAGTATCATTAGTTAGTCACCAACGTGGTAACAGGCTCATCACCAGTACCGGATTAATCATGTAGCGGAGGCAACAAATGCAACATGCCCAAAAACCTACAAATCAAGAGAAAATATTTTTTACTTACTGCTTGTAACAATTATGTTACATTTTGCTCTGGACGCCTCGCTGACTTTTGTCTAGTAATATTTATCTATTATCTCATATTTATCTAGTATATCATGTTTTATTTCAATGTATTAGTAAAATTTTTCGTAAAAATGTAAAATACTTCTCACACAATTTCCTTCAAACTCGCAGCCACTTGCGTGTAATCAGGCGTCTCGTCACCACCCCTCGATGAATATTCATACCGTGATCGATGCGCCTCGCTTTATTCATTGTAAACACGTGTACGTGTCCTTCGAAGCCTGCATTGTATTACATAAATGTTCGATTCATCTTAAGCACCTGCATATAATTTTCATGCTTTTAAATATTATATTCAATCCAAAATAAAGAGATTGTTTTCAGTTCGGCACTCTTGGTATTGATGCGTGATACAAAAAAAAAATATCTTTATTATTGACGAACGCATACATTAATCCAACAATATACCTAGATATTATATGTTCATATTCCTGAAATGGTTGTAAAAAAACTAATTATTGGATTATCTGAACAAAGTAATTCCCTATTTTTAATTATAAGAAATCGATTACAATGATGTCTTTATTATATTCTACTAGCTGGCCCGGCAAACTTCGTTCCGCCCTATAATTAATAGATGGTGGTAAGGTTCACTATTTAGTCTTACACATAAAAGATAGATATATGCCGTCGCGGACTTTTTTGTTGGACTATTGAAGGTAAACATTTCCATTATACAATATATATTCGTAACTCGGTTTTTGCAGCGCACACCTGAATATTTAGCATATCGCGGAATACCTCCTTACTTGAAACTTATCGTTATATTTTGGACAACTCACAAAATATCTTTATAAATTATAGGCTATATGTTATTCTGATGTATAAACTATATCATTGTAAAGTTTGGTGCAAAGCCGTCATCATCCCTTTACATAACGGAAAAGGGTCACAGCAGGATTGTAAAAAATACCGAGGAATCAGAATTGTAGGAAAACTTTATGCTAAGGTACTAATTGAAAGAGTCATGAAAGAAACAGAAGAAAGATGTACAAGCAGGTTTTAGAAAAGGAATGGGTTGCACGGATCAGATCTTTACTTTACGTATGATCACAGAAAAGTTTTTGGCTCTAAACCAAAAAGTTTTCTGCGCCTTCGTAGATCTAGAAAAGGCCTATGATAAAGTTAAAAGAGATGAAGAGTGGTCAACCTTGGTTGAGTTTGGATTAAACAATGATCTAATACAAGCGTTTCTCTTTATAAAGATTATATTGCTTGTGTTAGGATTAACGGGACCTATTCAGACTGGTTTAGCATCGATAAAGGTGTAAGACAGAGCGGTGTAGCATCCCCGTGGCTTTTCAATCTGTTTATTAGAACAGGTAAATAAACAAAAGGTTTTTTGTTGTTCACAATTTAAATAAAACAAATCATGAATATTATTTAACTTTTTTATTTTCTTGCGATGTACTTTCCACCCTCTGTATAAGAACCTTGCTTAGGTTGAAAGTTAAAAAGTAATAATAATATCGTACCCAAAAATATAAAACCCCAAATGCACAATAAACAGATGTCAACATCAAAGGTAAAAACGGTAACTTTCTGTCCAGGCCTAATACAACATGTACCGCATTCTCATAAACACATAAAACTATCAATCCACACAAATATAATGATTCATTTATACTTAACATCGGAAATCCTAAGTGACGTCTTCTTTTGGCACCTTTCACTTTTGGGACTACGTATAACGCCGGTACATGCTTGAACGCAATGGCACAATGCGTTAACAATATAAATATTTTGATTGCTAGAAGATTTTTAGGGTAAAGTAATGGGAAGAGTGAATAATTTCCGACTGTAGATAAGAATAAGAAGAGCCTCCCATCGACGACTCCCAATACCGCTAAGAAACTGTAACAAGAAATTTTATTAGCGACTAATTTTCTTCTACTGCGTTTTTATGTTACATTTATAAATAATTTAAACTAGTGTGACCTCTCAATTCTAACCAACGTGGTTAAAGCTTGTCAGGTGAAGGTTTTTCAAAGCTGAAAAATGTTCCGTATTTTTGTAAATAATAAAAACGGAACGAAAACTAAAGTCGACATGTAACTTTAAATTACAATATGCTGAAGTGACAAAAGGCCGACCACTTCGGCAATAGCAAAAGTAAAGACTTTTCGAATGTGGCCTACATGTCCGACAAGTTTAGTGGGTCAAGATAGACCAATGAATGAAATCGTGATGAGAAAAGCGGCTTTATACGGAAAACCAAATATTATTCTTAAAATAAATTCATTGTTAACGCGTAAATGTAACAAAAAATTACCTTAACGGAATCAGAATCATCAATATAGCTTTTTCGTGAACATGCCAACCGAACATGAAGGAACAAGTTGCACATATTGTTATGCATCTGTAAAAAATAACATTCTGTTATATATTAAAATATATCATGAATGAAATGGTCTCAATTATAAATTACGTAAGATTTATAATCCCATTTCCCTCCTAATCTACATCTTAAATTCAAACAATACTTTGTCATAATAAAAGAATCATCTTTCTTTGATGATTATCTTAATTTTTATAATTTAATTCAACACCGTAAAAACTTTTTGAACACCACTTTATAATTCTTTTGCAGCTACTGCTATAAGACTCTGGAACGAGCTTCCCGTTAGTGTTAGGAAGGTATCTTCGATTTTTATACTTAAGCGTTTGCTTTATAACTATTATCTCTCCCCCAATTTATAATTCCTTACATTTACTACCTTCAAACCATGGATGAGAGTCCTATCCTGCTTTGTATGTCTGTATCTTTTAATCTATGTATCAATCTATATATGTATGTACGTATCTTTGTAATGATTTATATGTGAATACTATCTATGTTTTGTTTTGAAATAACTTTATTATATATGACATGTGCTGTCACTGCCTTTAGAACACTTTTGAGGGGTAATTTGTACAAGTACAAAATATCTCTATAAATATGTTGTATCTATCTATAAAGATATGATGTGATGTGTAAAATATCACTGATTATCATGACCCTGACAGTGGTAGAGCTCGCAACAATATCTGTTGAACGAATGGACCGGCTCGACCAGTGAAATACCACGACCTCACAGAAAACAGGCGTGAAGTAGAAGTACTCTGCGTTTCGTGATACGAGTAATGTGCCGGAGGCCTAATTTCAGTCCTCCCTTCGCCATAAGCATAGGATGGGAACGGGAAGAGGATAGGACGGGGAGGGGGTTAACGGGGAAAAGGAAATATCCGTATTCCTGTCTATGCCCATCCCTCTGTGCATTAAAGGTAGGCAACGCATCTGCAACACATTTGCTTGTTGCGGACGTCTATGGTTGCGCTCACTTAACACCAGGTGATCCGTTTGATCGTTTACCACCTTCGTTCATAAAAAAATGACCAAACTTAAAGAAGAAAAAAGACTTAAAAAATAAAATATTATGTTTAAACAAAAACGTTAATAAATGTACCTTATAAAACTCATAGCTCTATATTTTCTATCTGCACATAGATTCCACAGCTTAATAAGAGCAGGAACCATAGACAACAGTGTTAAAATGAATGTGACAGTTGGTGTTATTGACGGCAGGACAACATGGTTGTATTCCTGCACTAGGCCACCGGTCATTGAGGCCTCGCTTGACGAAACGGATATTCCAAATTTCGGCACTGAAAAAATAAATAATTTTTTTTAGTTATCTCCATTATTGACACTGCCAGGCATGGTAACATTCAGAGAACTCTGCGAAGTCTCTGAATTCGCACAGCACCCTCTTGCGTGCAGTCACAAATCACATAAGAGTCAATAGTTAAATAGAGTAACTCTTTCAGTAAGAGATATTTCAACTTTATTGTTTAACTTTTAGGACTTGAAAGTGGATAGTTTGTTTTATTTCTCAACTTAAGAAAAATTACTTACACAAGTGTTGTAAGAATTTATCTCCAAAATTGTACAAAGCCCAAAAATTGGGTGCCCAATAAGCATGGGACAACCCTCTCTTGAATGGGAACAATCTTGACAAGACCTAAAATTAGACATTAATTTGGAATTAGAATATGTTGTATCACATAGACAAAATACATTTAGAAAATAACAGTACATTTAGTTACTAGTTTCTACAGTAACTACGCAAACAACAAATGTTAAAAAAGTAGTATTTTATAACACCATTTTATGAAAACCCAATCAAGCTGGCTGACTAAAGAAAAATCTATAAAAATGGAACAATCAACAATATCCTGGCATGTGATAAAGTATTCTATCTTTAATGGACATGGCAAATATATAACTTATCCAACACACTCCTGTGACTAATTGTGGTATATTGTATAGTATACAATATCTTTTATTTTTGATTACCTGAGGTAGATGTTTGATAAAAGGTCCAAAAGATAAAGTAAAAACTGATAAAACAGTAATTGCCAACTTTATCAAGTTACTTGGAGAAAATGAATACCACGCAGTAAGCACTCCATCTGTTGATGCCACGGTGAAGCAATATGCTCGGAACAAATAAACCACATACACTGGAGCTATGTACAAAAATATATGCTTTAGGTTAAGTAAAATGGAAAACCAAAACGCTGCCCATAGATAATTTCCCTGCAAATAAGAAAACTAATTAGTAGAATCTTTTAAATAAAAACATTAAATATAAAATCAATTTGCAAAAGATAATTGGTAGGTTTAATATACTTTCATAATTTAATTACAAAAATCGATGTGGTCCGTTTTAATGTTTTCTCATATTAACACAACTACTACAACAATTTGCAATTAACTAATTTTACAGATTTTATCATGTATATTTATTATCTGTATTCTGTGATCATGTTTTAAATGGCCCCCACAATAAAATCAGTAAAATTACTTTAATTTCAACACTCACTTTTTTATGTTATGTACAACATGTACAAAATTAAAAATATTCTGTGATTACCTTTATCATACTAGAAATAGAAAAAAGAAGAAATGCATATAAAAATCCATTGTATTGAAAGTGTATATGATCAACCATCAACAAACCAGGATTTGCTACCAGTAAAATGAACACCAACAACTTTCCATTGCTGATTAGATCAGAACAACTGAAAAAAAAAATAATGTTCATTTATGTAACTTTGAAAATGTACTTATGATAGAAAAGATATATAATAGAGTGCTTACCACTTTGCACTATATAAATAAAAACAATCTAGGAAAATTACAGACAGGCGTTGAAAGAGAATGGTCATTTGTGACTCATAACTTAAGTTCTGTAGTTTTACAATTTCTGGATCAAAGAATTTCGCTATTTGGGAAAGACCATATTCCAACCAACCGAAGAGTGGAGGATAATCTAACGTCCATTCTGATGTATTGTCATAATACCACTGGTCCGTTGATAGACTATGAGCTATAGCTAACCAGTTTCGATGAACTTCGAAATCTGTAGAATGACTTAAAAACAACGAAGATAAATATTTGTTATATAATAGTTTAATAAGCATTAAACGACTCAAGTGTGAATAAAAATATTTTTATACTTACTACAAAGGTATAAATATCAATTTAATTGCAGTTAGAAGCACAATTATTTGATATATCATTTTTCTGTATATATAAATTAAATACAACGAAATACAGACATTACGGCACTTTTCTAATTATAGTAGCGTAAATTTTATGGCTACTTTGCAGCCTATTTATAACTTATAGCCTAGTTTTTACCAAAAAGAAACTATAAATGTTGTTATCACCACATACGTTATCACTTTCTTGCCGGCTTTCGTTTGTCAAGTCAATTGCTTTGTTTGTCAGTCAGTTGTCAGTAAGGATCCGCAAAAAGCATCAATACGTGTGGAGTATCGATACTTTCGATTCGGTACCATGCGTTATTGTACCTGATAGTTTAAGTCAATATTTTACTAGGTATCGATACTTTCACACACAAATACTCGATACTTTTCTCTCCTAACTAGATGTTACCTATGAAGTAGATTAAGAATGATCTTAGATGCGTCACTAAAATAACAATAATGATGTAAGAGGGATACACAAAACACAAATTAGATTAGGAGTGAGAGAACGACTATTTCTGCTAACCCTTTCGTGTATACGAACTTTTTGGATGGACCCTATTCATCGGCCAACGACAAATGAACAAACAATGGCTGTCATGGTACAATACAATTAAATTTCTTAAATAAATTGTACACATCATACTTGATGAATTAGTGTGTGTGAATTCAGCTAATATGGGGCGTTGTTGTCTATTAGGTGGTAGAACTGGTTCAGAACGAAAAAAAATGAAAACATAACCATTAATCGGTAAGTAAATTTGTTTTTTCAAATGTTAGCAACGTATTTTATAGAAAACATTTGTAATTAGTATTGTAATTTTTTATTGATATGTGATTCTTCATATGTTTTTGCAATTCGCTTTTTTTAATTCTCTATTAAATTGTGTAACACTGGTGAAACATGCGATTGCCATTTTAAATCTGTCTTCTAAAATCATTTGCGTTTTAATTCAGTAAGGGATGTTGATATCTCATTTAAATAAGCTGATAGCGAATCTCATGTTCATTCTTCATTCTCAATCTCAATCTACGAAACATCAGATTAATAACGACAGACAGTAGATATAACCTGTTCTCTTTACGATGTATAAAGTTGTCTCCTTCGTTTGAGTGATATAACTTTCGGGAAAAACCTATAATAAAATAATACATTTGTGTTGATGTGTGAACAGGTGGGTAAATTTAGGAAGCCCAAAAACGATGCACGAACTTTCGAAAATTGATGAAACATGATTATATCTTTCAAGCCCATAAAGAGACTAGTTATTTGTTTTATCATTTTGTAACAGAATAATTATGCTTGTGATTATAAGAAATAAATTATAATTATTTGTTTTTTTTTTCACTTCTAATCTTTTTTAAATGTTAGTCGATACCAAGTAGTATCGATACTTTTTATTCGATACTTGGCATCGATTAGGCATCGATACTATTATAAATTTGCGAATCCCTAGTTTTCAAATGGTTTGCACCATAAAGCATCTATTTATATTTATATTTATATTGTCATTTTGTCTAGTTGTTTAGATTATGCGCCTTCTGCACCCGGCCGCCTTGAGCTCAGAGAGGGAAAAGTTCAGGGAGATGATGATAAGGGTACGGTAGTATTAAGTAGGTAATATCATTTTGTTTAAGTAAAATTGCAAGGCGGGTGAAACCGCGGGGCACGGCTAGTGAAGAATTATTTAATAGGTTAAGCAAATCACAAAATTAATACAAACTGTTCCAAAGAAAGTGGTACAAAAATATAAACATATGCACATAAATAAATAAATATAAATATGCGCTCACGCCCGTAACCCAGAGGGGTAGGCAGAGATCATGGATTTACATTTGGCGCGATCCTGGCACACCTCTCTCGCTTCTTCTACATTCATACATCTACGCATGCAAGCTCTTCGGTTATGGGTGCTCCTTATATCGCCCTTTTTTAGTAGGTCACTAATTTGATCGATATAAGTTCTCCTAGGGCGTCCCTTACCGACACTGCCACTATATTATATGTGCACATATCTATATTTTTATTATAGTTTGTGTGAAAATATTTGCAACAGATTTTGTGAAACAGATGAGAATAGTAAGAGAGTATTGACTTTAAGTCCACAAATATTTTTTTTACTACTTTACTTACTATAAATATCCAAAAATTATTTTTGACAGTACCTCAAAAATATTTTTGGATATGATCAAGTGTGATACTGGGTAGCGTATCTTTAGAAATAAATGAGTTTATCATGAGGTTGAAATAATGTTTATACCAAATACAATTTTTTCTTAAAAACTGTTCACATTCAGAAATAGTCACACAAAAATAATGTTGGAATACTATTTGCTGTAAGCCGTTGCCGAGTTTTGTATTTCTGTTCAATATGTCTGCCACAAAGACAAACATTCCCATGTATATAGCTATTTCCTTTCCTTCTTAATTCATCACTGAGGATTGATTACGATTTAGCAAATATTTCCTCATGTGAATCGTTTGGAGATGGAAATGAGTGCTATGGTCCTTACAGAAAATACAATAATTAACTTTCTTTACAGTTATCCCATCAATTTCGTAATATTGATATGGTCGTAGTATGTTACTATATTGCCATTTAAACTTCCCACTATCAATAAAGGCAAATTTATATTTTACACATAAAAGTATTATAACATTAACAATAATATCAACAATAAGACAATTTTTCTTTCTTGTCATAAGAAGAATAATCTATTTTAACTTCAGTCAGTTGTCAGTTAGTAATCTTATAAATACAACTACTTCCGAATTCGTTACTTACCACTGACATTACACTCATAGTAGCATTTCTTCTGCATTTTTACGGACTTTGCAGGTATCACAGAGTCCAGGTACAAAAGCAAGGGTCAGTCACAAAAGGCAGGTAAAACACAGTCCAGAGTCTAGCAAAATTATTAAAAGAAATCCGAATCTGAACACGAAAATTTTAGATATAATTAATGATTAAACGAACTTACCTGTAAGTGAAGTTCTATCA
>JWHW01024559.1:42912-53618 GCA_000931545.1 Papilio glaucus | reverse complement strand
ATAACATATAGTTAGGATACACGCTATGATATACAAAGACAAACAGCCTATTAACATTTTTAAACAAGGTTTATTTTAAAGAACACTTAACAAAATATTCGACCTCATTTTAATGATAAAGAAACTATTAAAAAGACGTTCGTCCTTTCGTTTTAATATTTATTTTTTAAACATATAAACCAGTTTATGCGCGTACCTTTTGGCCTTATGAAGTAAAACATCCCCAATAAAAAAGTAAGTATTCATAAATTGTTGAACTTGTAAAATGTCTCTTGTACGCCGATGACCAGGTCGTGTTTGCGTCATCGGCGGAGAACCTACAACATATGCTGAATGTATTGAATGATCAATTAGAAGGTAAAGGTACGAAGATGAATGTGGATAAGACGAAAGTAATGGTGTTTGAAAGAGAACAGAGTAAGACAGTAATCAATATAAATGTTAACGGTAAACAAGTGAAACAAGTGGAAGACTTCGTGTATTTGGAGTGTATGTTTAGTAGAGATGGTAGGCATAGGTTATAGATTTTGAACGACGAGTGAATGCGGGAAATAAAATGAATGGGGCTATAGGTACAGTAGTTAGGAGTCAGAATGTGTCTATGAAGGCTATACCAATGCTGTACTAGTCCCCACATTAATGTACGGAAGTGGAAGCTGCTGTTGGCAGGAAAAGCATGCTAGTAGAGTTAATGCCGTTGAGATGCGATCCTTAAGAAGTATGTTGAATAATAGGATTTAAAATAGCGTTATAAGGGAAAAGTGTGGCTTAAAAGAGGATGTTGTGATTAGAATTGAGAAAGGTATGCTTCGGTGGTTCGGGCATGTTGAAAGGATGAATGAAGAGAGGATAACGAACAAATTTATGTAGCAAAAGTAAGTGGCAGTGGTTATTTGAACTTGTCAAGAAGCTTAAACTTTCAATTCAATTGAATTAATAAAAATACATCACTGTCAATTATTGCCTAAAACACCAATAACTTTGTTGCCCAGGACAACTAGCTCGTCCTATTAGCGTCATTACATGCTCTTGTGCTACACAAGATGACGCTAGACACCATTTACTGGATTCTCTTTATCTTCTGCTGCGTCCCAAGTTCAATCTTTAAAAGATAACCTTCTTAAGGGGGAAAGACAGGTTTATGTGAGGTTTTACTCACTAAAACCCGCTTGGTGTCCAGGGGTTCCGGGATCTTCAGAGGAACGCACCGGTTTCTCCTGCACTGAGTTACAGAGGATCACAAGAATGAATAAGGCCTAACAGATGAGGGTATAAAAACCAGTGCAGTGGTCGATCTTTAACTGAAAAGGAACTGTTCAGTCAGATTCGAACCAAATCCAAATCTTGGGGATCTTATTTATTTTGAATAGTCATAGCAGAGTGTTGAGCGCGTGCTTTACATAGTTAATAATTCGTTCCAATAATCAAAGACGCATTGCGAATCTACATCCGTTTGACTAACCTCACGTTTGTCTAGATCACTTTAGAACTCTTGTACAGTTTCCGACAATTTTGATAATTGTTTCCCCGACAGTAGATTTCGACGCAACCTTCCCTCATCTCGCAGCAAGGCTGGCTTACATTAGACGTCAGGTCACGCCGCGAAGCCTCTAAAAATACGTGATCAGTAATTAACATATTAAGATGTTACGGATATCTAATTGAATTCCGTTATTTATAGATTATCGTGAACGCTTCTGATATTATAAGATTAAGTTCATAGATTATAATATATATAGAAGCTGTTACATGACTTCGTCTGCTTCTTGTCGCTCGATCGTCTATACTATTCAATTTTATGTATCAGCGGGTCGTAAAGGGGTGCGGCGATAGGGCATAATCCTGCGAGCGTTTTCCTTCACCCGCAATTGGCTTACGTGTGCAACTGCACACACAAACGTTTCTGTCAAATGTCTTGTATGACTATACCTGCACGAGCGCTGGTGGCTTACCTTCGAGCCTCCATCAAGATTAAATTACACTATAATAAGTAATTTAAACGTAAATTTTGACGTCGATTCTTCATTCGCACATTTCGTCTTCCTGGGTTCAGTAGTTCGGGTGCGAGCTAGATTCCTCTTTTATTATACAGGGTGTTGACCCTAATAGCAAAAAGGGGCAATAGACGAGAATTTTTTTATCAATCATAAAGCATCTGGCTAATTATCTAAGAGCCAGGATTTCATAAATAAACTAAGCAGACACCCCAATACCATGACCATGAGCTCATACTCGAAACGGCGGGAACAAATGTTTTACTCCAAAGTGTTACTATTCACGTAAAAATCATTACGATCTTTTTTGTTTTATACACGAAGTTGATAATAGATCCCCATAGGCATCAACTACAAGCTATGGAGTCGCAGATGCGGTATCTATCGTTATCGGACAGAGGAAGGGAGAAAAAAAGATATTTCCTTTTCCTGTCCATCCCCAGTCAAATCTTTACCTTTCCATCCTTTCAGATGTTACATTAGAAACATGTAATAAAAATGTCAAATGGTTTAATTAGAAACTGTTTTCTGTACCTAAATTGTACTTGAAAACACATTTGTTAATTTTTTCTGTCCATCTGTCAATTCACCTCACGGGTTGTATTATGTAGCATTGTTTTATAAGAAAAATACGCCGTCTGTTGTTGTTTCAGTTAAAAATATACGATAAAAACGTAAATATTACATTTTAATGCAAAATACTTCCTATTTTAAAGTAAATAGATTCCTAGCGATCAAGATGCATGATGCGTAGCGTAATGTATCGGTAAGGCGGTAGATAAAACGTGATTTATTTATTTATTTAATACTTTAAACTGCGCATTTATTGTTGTAAGGATATCCTTCTATAATAAATACTAGCTATGAATCGAGTTGCGCTCTGCGTTGTCATCTCTGTCATTGAAAAATCGATTTTTTTCGGAAAATATATAAAGCGCCATCTCGCGGAGAAAATAAATTTAAAATTATACATAAGATCGATTGATTTTAAAATGAAGTCCGTATCTAAATACAAAATTTGATCCATATCGTAACCGAAATATTATTGCAAAAGTTGCTCTCTTTATATTATGAGATATCAAGAGAAGTAGTAGAAGATACCAATGAAAGAGAAAAGAGGAATCCTGAAAATGGGGACAAGCTGTCAGTTTTCCCTCATCCTTTTCAAAAGAATTAAATGAACAAAGAATTATGGATAGCATTTGAAGCAATTGACTTTGGAACATGCTTCGTGAATGTTTATAGAAAACTCAAACGGAAATGTAAACTTGAAAGAAACATAAACTCGAGAACTTACATTTTAGTTGAGTGCAATTGATCTTTAATTAATTAATTAAATAATACAATTTACCCACTGTTACCATACCGTAAGCATTCATCAAAAATCAACACGTAACATGTGACACAAACTGAATTACGATCAATTAAATAGTCAAAAATAATTCTATCATTCCTTGCTGGTAATCTACATTCCAATTTGAACTTTATAATTATAGCAATAAGAAGCCCACAATTAAGGGACATTCGAACGTCGAATTCCAATATCATTTAAACATCGAAAACATGGAGGTCCGGTATAAAACGTACGCAGATTCACCAAATAGTCACATTTCACTATCATCACCCTCAGAAGACACATCTAAGCAATCAGCCATGAAATACGTTAGTATTTATTTACTTTATGCAATATTTTAAGTGCGAATTTACCTTTCTATTTACATATCGCCTATTTGCACATCAAATATTTTAGTATTTTTTTTTATTGTTTCAACTGAATAATCGATAAATGAGTAAAAAGGTTTTATAGCTATAATATAAGTGACTGGTATATAAGAAACGGAACTATTAAACTGGGTCAAATTGTTCAGTAACATGTTACTTATTACTTTAAGCAAATGTTGTGAGGTAAGTCTATTTAAATTATTCATATGTTATTATTGTTTTGTTTTCAGTTCATCGTATTGACTTTAGCTGCTATAGCTAATGCAGCGAGCTTGGACAAAGTCTACCTGCCCTCCAACACTGGCCCATCGAGAGGTAACTCGGATGGCCCACCGTCGAGGACATATCTTACCCCTACTCAGAGTTACACCCCTACCGCTTCAGCGACCAACCATCAGGCACAGATCTTGAAATACGAGAATGACATGGACCAGAATGGGTATCACTACGCATACGAGACCAGTGATGGTACCAAAGTCGAGGAGAGTGGTATGTGTTTTTTTTTTAAATTAATTAATATTTTAAAAGTCTTTAGACTGTTCGCATAGGATGTAAATTGAGGTCTACATCGTAAACGAACTATATAATGTCTACAAACAAATTTATGTTGCAAAAGTGAGTGGCAGTGTTGGTAGAGGACACCCTTGGAGATCTTATATTGATCAGATTAGTGGCTTACTAAAAAAGATGATATAAGGAACACCCATAACCGACGAGCATGTATGCGTAGATGCATGAATGTAGAAGAAGCGAGAGATATGTGCCAGGATCGCGCCAAATCGAAATCCATGATCTCTGCCTACCCCTCGGGGTTACGAGCGTGATAGCGAGCGCATATTTTTTTTATTTAAATATAGTTTAATGGCATAGAAAAATCTTCGATTTGAAAACGTTTACCTTGGACGACATTCGAAGTCAAAGACAGACTCATTCAGGCCATCGACCGCTACGCTGAGCTGAGTACATTTACAATCACTTTCAGGAATACGGTAGTAACTTATACCAAACAACCTTTAGCCTTGTACTTGGAAGTATGGTCAACCGTATTCGTAGCCCAAAACAACAAACGTTTTCGGGACGCGGATATTGAAAAAGAAATTAATTTACTATTTATTGTGACACGGTTATATACTTTTGGATAAGTATCCACATGTTTTACTGTCATTTAACATCTTGTAAAGTCACTAGAGGACATAAAAGACGCCATGCCTGCTACTACGGTTTTTCGTTTTTCGCCAAACAAATAAAAAAGAACTCTCATTGAACCCAAGAGCAGTACCACCTATTGGGTCCAATTGATAATTTTAATCCATCCCTGGATCCAAACGTTTCAGTCACAAACACACGCACAGAATAAAAGTTGTTTCACCAATGCAGGGACAGAGGCGTCCTCTCGTATATGTATATACAAATACTTTACAAACATACGCTTAAGCAGAAAAAATACCAAATTAAATTCTTCCGGGTAGAAGCTTTAAAAATATTTAAGTTGCCGATGGAAATTAAAATGCTTTTATCGATTTTAACAATTATCTCGCTTTTGCCAATGATAATGTATAAATATTTTAAACAATAATACTTGTGAAAATTTAGTACTAAATAAGTAGAAGAATTTATAAAAAGCTTTAAATATAAAGGTTTTATATATTTAAAAGCGACAAGAAAGAGCAAAACATATTCGAATGTGTCAAAAGTCATGACTGATGGTTGCATTAAGAAAAAATCTAATTATCCAGATATTCATCAGTCAATTTCATGTACACGTTAGCCGTGGCATTAAACGGTAGGTTATCCATCACTCCCAATAGTGACTGTGCTAAATAATAATAAAAATTTACCCTTTTTTAGTATGTTTCCACTGCAGGGACATGGGTCTCTTCTCCGAGAGAGGGAAGGGGTTGTTATCCACGCTGGCCCAGTGCTGGTTGGTGGATGTCACATGTCTTCGAATTTGGTGGTTCTAAAACATACCGGTTTCCTCACGATGTTTTCCTTCACCGTTTTTGGAGCAATGATGATGATAAATTGCACAAAGTAAAGCGCCTGCCTAGGTTCGAACCCGGGACCTACAGTACGTAAGTCAGCGCCTACACAACTGGGCCACTGTTGCTCCAACTGACCTGGTTGTGGTAGAACTGATTGCAAAACCTATCGTATGGAATCCTGAGCCCCAGTAATAACCCTTAAGCTTCATGAAGGAAGACCAAACATCTATCTTCAATACTTCTTGTGTCGTGAAGGTTATAAATCTTGTCTATATAGACTAAACTAAAGTTTAAAAGACATTGAGATTCAAAACAAACATATCATGTATTCCGATTAACCTCATTATGAATCGAGCGTCGACGATATAAATTAAACGCAACTAAACCACCTCTCCTCTCAAATATTATCCTTTAAACTAGAATCAATTTGAAACATGCAAACACGCCGTTAGAAATGAAACGAAAGGTCGATTCTAGTCACGGCGGTTAAATTTCGAACGCGTTGTGCGCGATGACAGTTCGTATGATGATATCTTAAATCGTGACTATTGTGCACTTTGAATATCGAACGGTCCCGATGATTTGAATAGTTAAACTTTAGGGTGCGTCCAGATCTGGCGAATGCACCACGAATGTGCAGCGCGCGCGCCGTTTGCGAATATAATTCTATCAATTTAATGACGTATGTAAAACGTCAAAGAGAATGTAATACGTGCTGTATTTAGCTTCCGGTAGTTAGAAGCAAACTGAGGGGGTGAGTCGGTACGGGACTTGAGGCGGATGGTAGATCACGCACCGCTTTTGCGTCGCTCACGCATGAACTTACAAAGCAAGCGTAGCTCGCGGGTGGCGCTTTCGTGGCGTATTCGCGGCGCATTCGCCAGATGTGGGTGCACCCTTAAACGCATAAAGTTCCTAATGATATAAGTTGAGGTGCACAAAATTAACTTGATATAAATAAAACCGATAGGTCGAGTACTAAGATTCTGAACTTAAAATGAAATTTAATGTAATAATAAAATAATGAAATTAAATGTAATTTTGAATGTAGAATTCATTGTTTGTTTTTATCATGTATTTGTTTATTTTTTTTCAACGTTTTAAATTTACAGGTCGTGTACTTCCTGGTGCGAAACCCGAAGAGGGATCCCTTCAAGTGTCAGGTTCATACTCGTACGTTGGTGAAGACGGTCAAACATATTCCATCACGTACACTGCTGATGAAAATGGCTACCACGCGGACGGTGAGCACCTGCCGACTCCACCGCCGATACCGGAGGCGATCCTGAAGAGCCTACAGCTGACCGCTGGAACCGGTGGTAAGAATACGTTGCATTTTCATAAGCCAGAGAGAGAAAGGAACGAGAGTCATTTTTTTGTGTCCGACTTTTACGACCGTAGTCTGTACTGTAATAGGTATTGACTATAATTTTTTACAGCCAGTCACTGCCTGACGCCAACCCACGTTGGGTATTACTAAGAAATATTAGTAGATTATCCAAATAATTTACTAACATTCCTTTAGAATTAAAAGCGCTAATAGCGTAATGGTTAAGGGTACAGACTGACAGATTCGAATCCTCCATTCGGCTATTGTCGTGAACCAAGGCCTAGCACAAGCTTTTAAACTTTATCAGTTTGAATGGAATAGAGAATATTTTAAAAATAAAAAAAATATGTATTCATTCTAACTTAGCGTAACCTTGTCCTATTGGAGCTATCTGTAGTTTCAGTATATGACATCAATAAAACAAGAACTGAAGTTATCACATTACTTTTAATTTCTTTTGTCTTCTCTTCGTTGTAACTTTATTTTTTATATAATTTCAGGTCAATACGACAGTAAGAAAAGCAGCTACGACGCCGACGCTGGATACTAAGAGCATATTTTCTAACCAACAAAAAGTGGATTAGATCAACTTGTAACATTTTATTTTCTGTTTTAAATTTATAAGTTGATCTTGTATCGACACGAAAGTTAACCTAAACTAGTCTAATTGTTCAGTAATTGTATAAAAATCAATATGTTGATTTTTATTGGCATTTAAATATAATTTTTTAATTAAAATGTAGACGTCTTTTGAATTGTCCTATAATCGTTTGTCAAACAAAATTAAGCGCCTGATAAAAATATAACAGCAATTAATCAAATCGAAATGTGTTAAACATTTAAATAAATTTTCAATGTAAGTTTGAATGAATATAAAAACGACCAAAATAACAAGCAAAATTACTTTGTTAGTTTTTTTTTTTATTTAAAAACAACGAAATTACCTTAATTTTGTTTCACGTCACACATTGTCAGCGGTACAAAAAACAACATAGAGACCTTTTATCCCGAATAAAAAAAAGCATGCGTTCAAAGCTGCGCACTATTATTATATGTATAGTAAACTAGCAATCCAGCCCGGCTTCGGCTTCTTTACGCATATATATTATCTTCTATCTGGCAGGAGCAGCAAAACTCCAATATGTTTATCCTGTGTCGCCTGTGAAAACTATAATTTAAGGATGGATTCAAGCATGATAACTAAAACTAGGTATTCTAACCTTTCGGCTAACATCACCTTATATAAAGCCTTTGATAGCCTTATATACATATAATATACCACATTATGTATTATAATATACCTCATTGAATAATATACTGTTAATCATTCCAGCGTTATCTTTCAGTTTGGGAGTTCTTACTGAGAATTGATAAGGGGTCGATGTTTCGTTGGAATTTAGTAATTTATCAAACACAAAATAGTGCCATTGCAAATATAACTTTGTTAAAATAATACTAACTAGCCGTGTACCAAGTTTCTCTCTATTCTGTCGTTGTCTTTTATTTGTAAGATCGTGTTTCTTTAATTAAAGCGCCATCTAACAAAAGTATGAGATATCAGTAAGTTAGCCCTTGACAACGCTCCAACAATAAATAATGCAAATACCTATCAAAAGGTGGCGCACATTAATAATATACATAGTTTTTGACGATTCTGTGGACAAAGCACCTATATAGATGAATCGTAACACCATTTATAGTATTTTTTTCGTAGACGACTTACCTAAATTTAATTTATTTATGATACCCAATCTTTATTTTAATGGTGGATGACTTCCTATAAAAGGTTAATTGTATTTGAATTTAAATAAATGTACGTTCACGACCGCAATCCAGGGGTGTAGGCAGAGATCGCGGATTTTCATGTCGTGCATCAACACACATTGGAATTTCACATCTACGCTTACATGCTCTTCAATTACGGATACACATTGTATCCCCTTCTTTAGTATATCACTAATCTGATCGATATAAGCTTTAATAATCCTTGAGAGACCCCTACTTAACATAAACATGCCCGAACCACCGAAGCAACCTTTCTCAATTCTAATAACAGCACAAAAACTTGAAACGCTTGTCTGTATAATGTCATAAATTCGTCATAATTTATCAAGTCAGAAGTACAGACAGAGATGAAGTCATTTGATTGAAAACATGACGAATTATTACGAGAATCGTTAGCGTAATCAATGCTTATTTAACTGTGATATTTGTGCAAGTATCTATATCACTAATATTGCTTGTTTTGAATCACAAATAATAATGCGAGTTTTGTTTAATAGTAGAGTATAGTATCGTAATTTACTTTCACGATCAGACAGGAACGGCTTTAGTATCTTGTGTCCCTATCAATCTCTTATGCGTCCATCCTTTTCTAATAAAGAAAGGATGGGAATGTGATGAGGATTGGACGGCGGTGGCGATAAACCTCCGTCTAATCCAATAGAGGCAGGCATCGCGTCTGGAACTCATTAGCTTGTTTCGGATGCCTATAGGTACCGATATTCTCCTGACAAGTGAATAATTTGCTCGTTTGCTATATTCTTCCATAAAAAACCTCACAAAATACCGGCTTAAGTGAGAGGTGTTCATAACTCTATACCTTGTTTCAAAGCAAGATAGAATTTTTGTAAACAAACAAACGTTACCATACATGGCGGCCATCACACTTTTTGTACTTTCATATCGACAATATAGTTGAAAATCGTGAGATAAAGTGAAATGGGATATGGATATAAGTAATAAGAGAAAAATGTTTTAATAAAATATTTTAGAATTTACGATATTAACGTAAAACCTTTGTTTATGTTTACAATAATTCCACCTTGCTGTGAAACAACGTATGCGTTTTTATATTCTTTATATTTCTTCGATCTCTCCTTTTCCTTGTTTACTTCCCTCGTTTTAGCTGACAACGTATCCGGCAAATCTTAAATAATAAAAACTGTTACGTTTGGATCGTTTCAGAATTTGATGAGTAGCGGGTGGTTAATAAGTTATACAGTTTTTTTTCTTGCTAAGCGGATTTGACTAAATCTCTCTGGCTACTTGGCGTGGATATAAATTTTTACGTTTTAAACAAAAAACATATAGGTAATATTACTGCGAACGCATTCCTTGCCCTCAATTTTAATGTGGAATCTAAGTTGTTAATACACCGAGCTTTGTAAAAATAATCCTCACTAATAATATAATTACCATTGTAAGATTGTTTGTTTGTTATGCTTCAAATACTCAAGTACTCAACCCATCATTATAATGTTTTGCATGCACATTGTCAGGACATAGAAAATGATATAGCCTTTAACAACAAAAAACTTCCTGAGGGATAGAAAAATATAGACTAATATCGCCTGTCATGACAATATCTATTATGTTTTGAAAATAACAAGTTTTCCAATCAAATAAATATCAAGTTTCGATCACATGCATCGCCGCGGGCAGAACTTATAGCGTCATAACTCGTATTTTAAGAGGTTAGAATAACAGCGGTAAGTAGGTCTCATAAAGATTCTGTAGCAAAACATACGACTGGCGTTTGAACAGTATCAATTCTAAAACAATCAATTTTAATTTTGGCTTAATAATAAAACTGATGTATTTTCTAGGCCACGACATTTCATCGAATTAAATTTATCTCCATTAGACTAGACTTATAAGTAAATTAGCAAACCC
>JWHW01024559.1:25685-42896 GCA_000931545.1 Papilio glaucus | reverse complement strand
GGGTACAAAGATAAACAATAAAAGGTTACTCTCCAATAGAAGTTTAAGAATTTTTAAAATCGGTTGAGTAGTTTATGAGTTTATCGAGAACAAACAATCAAATATTTTCTCTTATAATGTTAGTGTAGATAAGCTTTGCTTGCGACTTCGTCTGCATCAAATAAATAGCCAAGTACCCAGCTAAGTACTGGAACTTTAGATATCGAATTTATATTTAAAAGACTTCTTACTTCACCCACTTTTAGGTCATTTTAATGAAAACGATGATGAATATTTTGGATTAGAGATAAGCTCAAATGACTTAACTTAATAGTTAGCTTCGCTTTTTGATACAACAGTACAACATATATTCGGTACGGAACCCTAAAAATTCTTTATTTTTAGGGTTCCGTACCTAGCTGACGTAATGGGGCGGATGCTCTTTTTAAATATTTTAAAACTTAGACTATTTTTAACCAGACATGCGTATTACTTTGAAAATAGACGCTGCGTTATAATCTTAATTAATGATGGCTTCAGTAATGAACTTACACAGAACGCTTCGAGGTGCAATGACCTCACTACAGCGGCCTTAAATAGTATATTCTTGTAAACGCATTCATAAACTAGTGTTAAATTAAAATGTACTTCTTTAAATTGTACCGCTCAAATACTAGTGTGCTTTCACTATGAATTAGGTTAAAATTCCAAGTGCTAAATAAAAACGTTTTTGACTTTACATTTTAACACCTAATATCTGTTATGCTAGATTTATGTCGCTAAGTGTCGCCATTTAGACCCAATCACATTCGAGGGAAGTGGATTTTTATGTTGTTTTGTATTATACATATAACAAAGGTTTGGATCAAGTTGCCAATATCAGTATTCCTTCAAAGGGACCTTCATCTATACATATAATAAAAATGTAACTGATCGCTGTCTGTACATGGAAGATATTTGAGAAAAACTATTATTGGAGGCCTTCATAAACGCAATAAAACCCAAAACAATGATTATTAGAATTTTTGTCTGTTTGCCTGTTCGTCTGTGCGTTTGTTACCGCTAATCTCAGAAACGGCTTAACCGATTTGGGTGCAATTTTCACTAATCTCTTGCGGTAAGCTTCACTTAACATTTAGTTTTTGTTTTATCTCAATCGGTTTATAAATAAAAAAGTTATATCAATTTAGCTGTGCCTACGGCCATATTGTGTCGATCCCACATACGCGAGAAAAGGGCAGGGAGAGGTTACAGTAGTATTAAGTAGGTAATATCATTTAATGTTGGTAAAATTGTAGGGCGGGTGAAACCGCGGTGCACAGCTAGTAGTGAATATGCCAAAGAAACTGGTACGTATTTCGGTCACATTGTCACTTAACAACAAGATTGTGGGCAAGTATTAGTTTATTAATTGATAATAGGTGATAAAAATATCCATGACAAATAGTTCCTTTAGATCGGTTACTTCGCGTTCCATAAAATCATTAGTCCAAGAGACAGACCGTACGGTTCCCTTCGATAGTCACAAAGCCTTGACTACTACTCGAAGTCTTCAATAACCTTAAACTTACTTTAAATTTTAGTTTTAAATCGGAAAACTAGCAAACCATTCAACTGATTACAACAACCCATACGTATCCGCAAGTAACCGATGAGTTCATAAATAACGCATAGTAAATAAAACTCGGTATCACTATAAACCATATTCAAAGGCTACGATTTTTTTCTTATTTGATTAATGTTTCGGTGTTTTGTTTGTATATTAAGTTTCAAGTACAAACGTGTCCTTAGACACTATCAAGTAGCTGTTAAATGTATGTTCTTAGTTGAATGAAGTAAGCAAAATGACGTAGGCCTCAGATAAAGGTGCAGACAAATTGAAGTGTACCTTTTAGTAAATCTCAACTTTTTTATGATCGTATTCCTTTGATTTATAATGTACTAGCGACCCGCCCCGGCGTCTCACGGTTTATCTATAACACGTGTGGGGGTGTGACGACAGCCTAGATGATCAAAAATGTTGTTTACATAAACTAACCCCGCCATCTGTTGGAAATTTATAGAACTTCTCAATAATCATATAGTAAAATGATATACAACAACGATAAAGTACTGTTTGAGATAGTTACAATTTTTTATGTTAAAGTATAAGTAGAAACGAACAAGTGGTTCGTTTGCAGTTAAAATATCGCCACCCATCGATGTATGCAACGAACACATGGGCCCCAGATGCGTTGGCATCCATACTATAGAACAAACAAGGGGGATAGATACGATGGCAAGGGGATACTGGGTTACGAAAATAGATCGTGATCATCATATGACGTGATCATTAAGACGAAAGGTTTGTTTGTTTGTATTGAGTAAACTTCGCTACTTAATCGATGGTTTTAATTATTTCACCATGAGGAACAATTTAGTAACATTGGCTTTCTGATTTTTAGAACGCATTATTGAAATTCTCTCAGACGTTGGGTAAAGACATCTAGTTTCACAAAAAACTTGTTTAACCTTCAGACTCTGAGACGAAACACTAAAACACTCGTACATTATCACTTACAAAGTTATCGCAATATGCGTAAAAAATATCTTGCTTCTTCAGACCTTGAACTGTTGTGATAAAAAACATTAATGAATATAATTATGTGATACATTGAATGCAATTTCGCGAGAGAATAGAGTCACGTTTAGACAAGATTAAGTCGGCATTGTGTTCGGAAACTATATGGTAAGTGTATTGATTGAGTTTGTTACTTCACAACTTAGGACATGTCCAACTTGTTATAAACTTTTTTCATTGTATACTTTATTCATTTAACAATCTTATAAAGCAAAGAAATGCTTTTACATTTCGACTATCTTGAAAATGGCTGTAATGATTTGAATCAAATTTTGTATTTGGATACGGTTTTTTTTTAATTTATCTATATATGTGTCTTATCTATAATGACAACATTTACAAGATAGATATAGGTAATTGAGAGCAGCATCTCTTAGTCATGTTTATAATTGCATAATAAATTGGTTATCAACAATGCAAAATCTAACTGGAACCTAAAATTTATGATATACTAGTGAAACGCCCCGGCTTTGCACGGGTAGCACTAAACAAAAAGAAAATCGACTTAAAACTATCCTATCTCTTAAGTTGGACGATATTCCACATTGTGACCAAATTTTATTATAATCGGTTAAGTGGTTTAGAAGTCCATTGAGGACAAACATTGTGACACGAGATTTATATATATTAAGATGATATGGATGAATTTCGCATTCTAAATAACTTCCGAAAAGTCCGGTCGTCAGATAGTAATGTTCAACTGCGATTTAGCTTGATGTAATAGATAAATTTCTTTCTCTTCTTTTTATCCACATTTGCAAGTCATTGGCATGTTGCGGTTACCTACAGGTAGCCGCGTGTAAACCGCTTGCTCGTTTGCCATAAAACACATAGTAAGAACATGGCTAGCATAATTTGTAAGAACATGGCCATTTGTTGATCTAACTACAAGATGACCTGATTAAAACTACGTCTGTTCTTAGTTAAAGGAACTGTCAATGACAAAAAAGTTGTTTGAATGTTTAGTAGATACATTTTAAACTCAAATAGCAGACATAACGTTATACGATTGTTGACTATAATTTAGGCCCAAAGAAAAATTACAAATATATATGTAAACATTCCTAGAAATGTCGCTCAATATTTAGGTGTAGTGTGTATGATGCTTTATTTGTAAGTTTCGGTTAGTCCGGTGCAGGCGCTGCTGCGGCGGGCACGCGCGAGATGAAACATTCTCTGCTCCTAGTGTTGTGTTGTGCTATCAGCCTCGGGTATGGCAGGATCGCTAGTGATTTTGTGAGTTTTATCCATACATACATGTTAATTTTAAGCGAAAACTTTAAACAGGGTAGGAGTAAATCTTTTAGGTCGCTTGAACAACAAAAAGCGTCAGCAACATGCTTATTTGAATTTGGAACAGTTTCGATAATTTTTTTAAATTTTTTTTTTTACAAGGATTTATTTTAGTTGATAATTCTTCTGTCGGCAGTCCAAGCAGTTGTTTTTTGTTAATATTTAGTATGCGCTAATAGACTAAACTTAATGCATTGTTAAATTTCGTTAAGTTTTATAAATTGATAGATTAAAGTTAAATAATCACATATGCGATTCGTAAGGCTAAGTTGGCATGATGGCTCATTATCTTCGTCTACATCTGTGATTACGTGTATACGTTCATCAGTAAAATGTACTTTTAATTAAAATTATCCTACATATCAGGTAAAGGATCCTCTTTGAAGGAAGCAAGTAAAAAAATATTATCATAAAATATATTTTTTCGGATAAAAACGAATTGTTTTATAATGTTTTAATAGTTTCCAAGGGCAACACAAAAATGAATGTATACAAAGTTGGCATGAACATCAATACATCACGATATTTAGTTGATATAGATCCTGGAAGTCCTGCATACAAATTATATGACACTTTGCGATTGCAAACTGTACGAGTTTTTTTTTTTTTTAACTTTACATCAAGTTTACCTGATGTGACTTAAAAGTCATACCAAGTTGGCAATAATAATTCCAAGACCACCATAAGCTCGTTTGTAAACTTTTTGTTAAGCGTTTCGCTTGATGTTAAGTGATACCTACTCATAGGCATCAGCAACAAGGAAATTATTTGCAGATGCGTTACCTATATTTAATGGACAGTGGAGAGGATGGATAGGAAAAGGATGTTTTCTTCCCCTATACATCTTCACTCTGTCCAATCCTCTTCCCCTTCCCATCCTATCCTTATTAATCCAGATCTAGATGCAATTCAATTATTCTTAACTTTTATCTAAACGTTATATACTATTTTTTTTGTTTTATTGTAAAATATTAGTAGATTATTGAAAATAACGTATTATTATTGAAAATATATGGTTCACGACAATAGTCGTGGCGGATTCGAACCCACGACCCCAAGATCGTCAGTCCTTACCCTTAACCATTGGGCTATGGACGCTTCAAAATTCTAGGTTAATTTATAATTGGTTAATTTATTTCTAATCCTCCCTCTCTCGGAGAGGAGGCCTGTGCCCCTGCAGTGGGGAACATTCTAGAAAAGGCTGATTTATTATTATTATATTATTATTAATTTATTTCTAGGTTCTACATAAAACACCTCATCAGTTCACTCTAAAGCCACAGCAGAAAACAAAAGAAATCACCATCAATATAATGATACATTTAGACAAAGTCCTAACAGACAAACTAGTCAAAGAGTACGGAGCGAAGACTAGAAAGAAACTTAAAATAATATCGAACGGTGTCCTAAAAGATGTTGAAAAATTCTTCAGTCATCCGAGCTTGAATCAACACATTAAATTTAAATTAAGAGATACGAGATTCTTAAAGAATAATACGAAAATTGTGAGAATGGATGAGAATGGCAGCGCATACCTGAAGAGTTATTGCGAATGGCAAGGTCAAAAGAAGATCGTAAATGATTGGTATTACTCGGTATTATTAACCGGGCTAGATCTTTATTACCTCAGCAAGACTGGTGAAGAAGTAAGGAGAAGTACAGGTATTGGTAAAGGTTACTTTATATTATCGAGTAAAATATACATTTTATACTTACTGCGTCTGTGCCGAGGTTACGGTAGTACTAAATAGGTAATATCATTTCGTTTAAGTAAAATCGCAGAGCGGGTGAAACCGCGGGGCATAGCTAGTAAATACAATAAAACATTGCATGTGGGCAAAATGTTGAAGCAAATCGTTATGATCCGAAACAGACATCCGCAAAGTGAAGTTTGGTGGGCGAGGATCTGCTGAAAGAGGGCTTCGTCTTGCGCTCAGTGTGCTCTACAAAACCAAGTCCTTTAAGTTCAGCGATTAAGGTTTAATTTGCAATAAATATATCATAATAGTTAACTATAAGCTTACGAAGTGTCAGTCGTTAACACAATAACGAATATAGATCTAATAAAATCATTTATTACACCTTAAATTCTTATGAACACGCATTTTTTCCGACATAGAAACTCAAGCCAGCACTGACTGGAAACCTGAATGACTTTAACAAACTTTTGATGTTATATTCCAGGCCGTGGCTATGTCGGAGGCATGTGCAGCATTAAGAACAGCTGCGCGCTGCTGGAATGGAATTCAAAGAACATCGGATATTTACTGGCGCACGAAATTGCTCATAGGTAATTCATTAAGGGCATCTCCATAACTCTGCTATGTCAAATAAACTTGACGCTCTAGCATTTAAGACCGTTGATTTCTCTGATTTTAATAATGCTTTTAATCTTACATTCAAAACTATTTCACCCTTTGAGCCCTTTAGGGGCTTATTATCCAAAAACCTACTCGAATGTTACAGTCCCAGGCCCAATTGTTTTGATGAAGATGAGATTTTTCGTAATCACAATAAAACTATTGAGCCGATTTTACTAAAAACTAACCTGGGAATATATCTATATTTTAATACTAACTTTCAATTTCAAAATTCACGCGAACGCCGTCGAGTACGTACCGCTAGTGAAGTAATAAACAGTGATGTCTATATCGGTCAATATCGACAACGTTAGGCCTGATCTTAAAATTAGGCAGGCGTAATGTGACTAACCTCCCTGGAATTTGCGAACGTTTACATGAAACAGATATTTTTTTGGTATACCGTGAACGCACCTTTGTTTTTCAATTATATTCAGCAAAGTAATGGCTTGTGATAGTCCTCTTGCTGAGGACATCTAGCATATGGGCAAATCTTAGTATGGTTTAAAATGCGGTCAAAAGTAAATTTAAACCATCAATTTTAAAACATATCGATTGACACGAGAAATATCTGGTCTGGAAGGTTTATAAGAAACAGGGCTAATAATTTATGAAGCCTGTAGTGGAACTGAGCTTACAAATCCTACCATCTCGCAGTGTAAATCACTTACCTTCATTACCCGTTCTTACTACAATTGAAATCAAGTCGGTTTGTTGATAAATAAATTGAAATTACAGCTTAGGCATCAACCACGATGGTGCCCCGTACAACCAGTGTCGCGGCCAGCGATACATGATGGGCGCGAGGTACAACCCCGTCAACCATCCCAGAGTCTGGTCTACCTGCAGCAAACACGCACTGAAGCGCTATTTAATGTAAGTTTACACACACTTTAGGCTAAAGACAAAGCGATTTTACACTCGCCCGCCGCGGTTGTTAGCTCGCGGCTTCTGTAGAATGATATATATATGTAAAAAATTGAATATGTATGCGACTGTATGTGCGCCAGATTTGCATAGAAAATATGTAAAACCCTATTTGGTAATTCTTTTGATAACGTTAGCACTTGCCCTAAGTTCACACTGCCGAAAACGTTTAAGATTTTTAGAGAGAAAGAGAGAAATAACAATATATTTTATGTGAATGTTTGCGGCAGTGTAAACTCATGGTTGGAAAATTGAGTTTAGGATTAAGCAAGCTATGGAAATAGTGAAGTGTGAAAGTCCTTTGGGTTTTTCATCACTGTACGTAGACGTTATGCAATTATTTATTTAGTTTTTAATTTTAGGAGCGAGAAATCCTGGTGCCTCCGACCCGGTAAAGGGAAAACATCGAAGAATTTACGTCTGACTTAAACTAAACTATTGTGATATTAATTATATAAGTAATATTAAATTTGATTGCATTTACATAGTCTTTTTTTTTCTTTTCTTACAAATCACAAACCAAAAACACAATATGAGTACATTTTACCTAAGTAAAAATTTAAAAAAAAACTAAAAATTAATTTTTGGATACAGACAGCTCAAAGTTACTTACCCCTTGCCATTGGGACCTAATAACATTCGGAAAAACGGGTTTTAACAGTGAAATAAAGATTTGCCTTTCACATTTTGAGTAGTGTATAAACAATTCATACTTTTTGCTATTAAAATGTTGCAGGCAACAAAATAAATGCATGAAAATAACATTATCAAGATTCTTTATTGTCTGTAGCTAATGAAATATTTTTTTCTCTTTGTTGTAATTTAAATTATTAGACTTAAAAAATTCAAATTAAGAATTAAATTCTTAGTGTTTGGGATATTTCTTTGGCAGTAAGGAGTGACAAACGTATTCTGAGTAGTGTTCATTTAGGGGTAGCCAGCCAATTGTGACCAGCAGAACATTTGAATAACAGTACATATTTTGCATCAGCTGGGAATCGAACCGAAACCTATAAAAAGTGATATCTTGGTCTGTGCTCATAATATAATCTCGAAAGATTTAGTAGTAATATTTAAAGAAAATATGCCTTATTTTGGCAATACACAATGCTGTACTAGTCCCCACTTTTATGTATGGATGCATTTATGTATGGAAGTGAGAGCTGGGTTTGGCAGGAAAAGCATGCCAGTAGAGTTAACGCCGTTGCGATACTATCCTACGACTTTACGTCAGTGGAAACCCACGGTAAGAAGTGTGTTAGGCGTGATATTGAATGATAGGATATTTTTAATCCTATCATAGGTTTTGATCGAGCTTCCCGTAGAGGTTATAACGAATTTGGGACAGATTGGTTCGGTAGTTCGGGCATGTTGAAATGAGGAATGAAGAAAGAGTAAAAACCCAAATTTATGTTGCAAAAGTGAGTGACTTATATCGATTAATGGCTTACTAAAAAGGGCGATATAAGGAGCACCCATAACCGACGAGCATGTATACGTACGCCAAATGGAAGTCCATGATCTCTGCCTACCCCTCTGGGTTATGGGCATGAACGCACATTTATTTATTTATGTGTTATATTAATTTCAAAGCGAACAAGAAAGTAGAAAATAATATTAAGATTTTAAAATTTTATCCAACGGCGATGGAAAGTGCATTTATTCATTTTGCATTTGCACTAGCCTAATATATTTTATTGATTTTTAATAAAATATTTGTTTATGATTCTTTTTGCAATATATATATTTTATGAAACAGTTGACTTCGTGTCCACAACATTAATTGAATGATTGTTATAATGTAACCATGGCAACCATGTCATGTAATTTCACAGTTGCAATAAACAAAACGATATGCGTTTCCTATTATTGCGCTGGTTTTGTATGAAACATAAAAACACTTTCACCCAAACGTTGTCCGCAAACGCACACGGTTACAATACCACAACAATAATATAGTATTCAGGCCACGCGTCCGTCTGTCCGTCACTAACAAAACGCCATATTAGTATGCTCGAGAAAAACAAAACCGAAAGTCGATTTCGACTGTTTAAAGCGAAAGTTAATTCTCTTAAACACTATCAAAAGCGAATGAAATTAATTAGGATGTTACACGTTGTGAGCATTTGGCAAAAATATGTTTAATTTCTTCTTTCTTCACCAGACTGTTTTCTCCTTGTATTTTCTAAAATACTGTACTGTAATAATCTGGTCTACCAGATTATTACATCTTCAACTCATTGTTCATCATGTTTCAGTGTATTTACACAAAACCTTAGATGAGTATCTCTGTCTATCGGTGAAAACTTTATGACAATTCGTTCTACAGTGTGTAAATTTATCGCGTTCAGATAGAGAAAGAGATTTAGGGTATAGCTACCCTTACTACTTATTAACAAACACCATTTATGACTTTTTTATCTTTAATTTAGACTTGCACTTACCTGAAATAGCAGAATAACTAATAAAACTGTGAATAAATCGTGAATAAAAAACTATAGTTAACAAAACATAAATAAAGTTGGAACACAGTTAGGAAGGTCAGTTTGTCTATACATGCAACTGGACAGACTGATACTCTTTAAAACGGTATCATAATTATGTCCATTCATCAATACTTTTCTAACCTAAAAGACCTTTATATACTTAGTGTCCCTTGTCATACATAAACAACAATGTAAAAATGTTTATCACTGACTGACCTACAGACCTAAACAGTTTAAACAAAGGACTACTGTTACATGGGCAGTAAATGATTTCATTTACCATAACTTTTTAATCACATTACCGCGAAGTGACGAATTACAAAGGCACTACTTAACTGTACTGTGTCATGGGTGAAGAGGCATGGCGACGTCCATTTGACAGTGCACAAAAGCTTATAAGACAAGTGTTTTTACAACGCGTCCACGTCAACAATCTGTCGACTGCGATTAGGCCATGCATGCACTCCAGTTTCCTCGCAAAAATTCGGGTTAAGGATAGTCCACTATGTGACTGCAGACTAGACGAAGGAACGGTGGAAATTTTTTTACTTGTTCATAAAGGATTTCATCCCTAATGGAGGGATGGAATGGTTATCCTTCCCAATTCCATCCCTCATCCCACTAACTTCAAGACCATATTAACCCATGTAAATATCCCGTTTTTAAAGATTTTATGTGAGGACATTAACATCAATAATTAGATTATAATTAGTTCGTCTTATAACCTACTAAAACTATGTAAATTATTGTGTGTGTCCTATTTTAAGTAAATCGACGGTTTCGGATAATTCAATATTTTTAAACCTTTCGACTTGTATGCTCACGAGACTAAGACAAAGCAGAGTATCAATAAAACCATAAAAAGTAAACACCTGACACAGGCCCCGTCCACTAAGGGAAAGCCATACACAAGACATCAATCAACTGTTTTTATTTTACTTAAATTATGCCTGGAAAAAATTGCCAGATTAATCATAGACAAATTATATACTTTATTGCACTAATACAATCTATCTTCTATCTAGTCTGAATGTAGAAAACGGCTGCAACGATTTTCATAAAATTTTGTATTTAGATTCGGTTTTCATTTTAAAATTTATCTCTAAAGGTATTTTGTCCATAAAAACGTGAAAAAAAAAATAATTTAAATAATTAATGTGTGCCATCTTTTGATAGGTATTTGCATTATCTATTGTTGGCGTGTTGTCAAAGGCGAACTTACTGGTATCTCATATTTTTGTTAGATGGCGCTATATTTAAATAAAAATCACGATCTTACATATAAAATACAACGAAAGCGAAGCTCGGCCCACATATATCAACGCACAGCCCAAACAACTGGGCCTAGAGACTTGAAGTTATGCACAAAGATTTTTGGTATTACGTAGGCGAGCACTAAGAAAGGATTTTTCTAAATTCATCCTCTAAAGGTCTAAAGTAGGGGATGAAAGTTCGTATGGAGAAATTGTTATTATTCAATATAAGTTAGCCTCATAACTGTATGATCAATCATATCAAATAGGGTTCAGCTTAGGCAGGATAATCTTCAATTAAATTAAATTGCAGGTCGGGTCAAACCACGGGACTTAGCTTAGCTTGTTAGAGTAATTCTAGTCATCCCCCCCCGTTTCTTTTTCTTTTACTATCCTCTCTTTTCTCCGTGACATAATCATCTGTAATTAAAGATGTGTAGTATGGCTCCTTAGGTAAAAAATGAAACATTTATTATGTGACATATCTAGAAATGGCTTACATGTACCAATACATAGGAAGTGAACGGAAACAATAATTGAACACCAGAACAGCGCATACTTATTTAAACTGCATTCAGCAAAGCCTATCGAAGCGTTACGCGAACGCTCCAGATTTATTAGCGTGAAGATTTAACGCCCTTTCTCTTTTTTACTTTCCGCGATTTCGCGAACAATGCGCCCCGAATGTCGGACCGACAGAGAAAGGCCACGAACAATAGACACTCTGACACACGCGACTTATCCGAACCAGTATCAGATCCGATCTATACATTATTACCAACAATTGTTAAGTATTGTGCTAATTTGGATGCTCTTGTAGATATAGACTTGTTTTAACCGGTAACGATTTGACATCATGATTTCTTATATCTTAATTGTACGGATTTCACCGCGTTTATTTTACGTTTCATTTTCGCATTATTGAAAGGATGAATGAAAGGAGAGTACAAAACGAATTTGTGTTGCAAAAGTGAGTGGTGGCGTTGGTAAGGGACGTCCAAGGAGAACTTATATCGATTAGATTAGTGACACACTAAAGAGGGGCGATTTAAGGAGCATCCGTAACCGAACAGCTTGTATGTGTAGACGTATGGATGTAGAAGAAGCGAGAGGTGTGCCAGGATCGCGCCAAATGGAAATCCATAATCTCTACCTACCCCTCTGGGCTACAGGCGTGAGGGTATATTTATGTATTAATTTACGTTTTTTTGGTTCCCGACGTTTCGCGCTCATGGTCGGGGGGAGACTGAGGTGTCGGACGTCCCAATGTCAAAAGATGCTGGCGAAGTACCATCTTATTTTCTATTAATTATTTTTGCTTCGATCTATGAGAATGTTCTCTCAGTGTCTTGACAACTTTCAGTTGTGTGCTTAGTTCTAGATTTAATTTTACTAATCACGGGATCTCAAGCCTGTAGTACCCAGCTATATTCCCTATTGATATTAGAATGTTTTTAATTTCAATAGCCTCGCGTATCATCCTGGGTAGGAAGCGGTGTTCTTTTGCGAGGACTTGTGGTTTATCAAATCTTATATAATGGCGGGGGGCGTTTAAAACATGATCACAAACTGCAGACTTATTCGCGCGTTGGTCGGGAAACGTAAATCCGTAATATCAGTTTTATTCCAACGGCACCCGGCCATAATAACATGATATAACACAGATGACGTCACAGAAGCAGCGCTCTTGTACATTATACAAAAATCTAGCTCGCTCGCTATACAATGAAAGACGCACGTATGGAGGTGAGCCTTGAGCGATTTAGCATCGTATTCCACGCATCATTGTGCACGCATAGTGTTGGTATTGTATTATTATTAATAATTAGTTAGTAAAACAATTTTAAATCAAACTATAGTGATGGTGGAAATGCAGTTGTCGTTTCATCAAATAAATATATCAATTGCGTTAAACAAAAATTAAAATGATTTTTTTCCACTTAAATCAAAGAATATTGTTTTATATTATCGTAAGAATGTTTATGTTGGTCACAAAAATCTTCGAAAGTAAGCTAAGGTTATAAAATTATTTTAAATATTAGCTGCTCCACGGCGTTCCTGTTCCACGTGTGATTTACGCGCGCAGTATGAACCGAAGCGGAACTCGACCGGCTACATCTCTAGCATTTTCACTGTTTCTCTAATTTTCATAATAGAGACATTCATTTGCAAAAGCACGTAATGTGGTTAGAAGAAGCATTCTATTTGATCATGACTTTTTAATGGGCTTTTATTATTTTGAACAAATTTTAGCTGCAGTTGTTGTTTGAAAGTTTGGAAAAAAATTACTTTATTGAGTGATATCGGGTTTCCATCAAATAATATATTATGGCAAAAAGCACTGGATTCCAAAGACTCTACAAATAAAATACACTAGATATTTTATATCAAAACGGGCCGAATATCTATTTTGATGTCAATCAAAATTATCAATATTTTTTTAATTATGCAATATCAAACGAAAGTGGAAATGATAATGTGATGCTTATTAAATGAGTTTGCATAGCCTGCGTAAGCTCAAACGCAATATTTTAGTGTTGTTCGCACGTTACTTTTGAATATATCGATATTTATTTATGCTTCTGATACATATGTAAATATGTTACCTAACCCTACAATAATTAATTTTAGCATTTAATATAGAATGTACAATCTTAATATAAAATATTACTAAAAACAAATTTAGGTGTTAGGTTACTTATAATTTGCATGAACAAATCATTCACTGTATTTAATAAATAATTATTTATTTGTACATAAGTAATTATTAGTGGTTTTAGTCTTATATAACAACAAAAAATGAAAAAAAAAACACTAAACTCCTTTACTTAAATTATAAATAATAATTATTATATAATATAAATTATTGTATAGTTTGCTTGTCACCATACACATATAATATGCACATGAAGCCTTATAATCTGCAAACCCTCCTTCGAGCATCAGATTGTTAATTGAAATATCTATCACAACAAAAGTAACTTCAAACAGTAAACAAACAAAGTTCTTAATTATATCGATAAAAATCACACCACTGGCCATTCTAAGTTCGTTCTAATTCGAGTGCAGCAAGCACAGTCGCCAGCCGCTATACCGTCTGGATTGACGCGGCGACTGACAAATGCCGTCATTAAACGCGCGAAAAATATATCGTAAAATGATTTCGGTCTTATTATTGACGAAAATATATTAAATCTACAAGTTCTGATGAGTAACGTGCTATCAAAAAGCACCGTAATGTTAATATTATATCGATTATTATACTTTAGTGACTTTTAGTCTTCGAATTAGTTTCTTTAGTGTTTTTAGTTTTAAGCATGTGAACTTAGGACGTTTTGTGTATTTTATTGAACTTATTAAGTAGTCATGTGTTGGAGAAAAGCGATCCTTGTTGCTGTACTGACTTCAATAATAAATGCCAAATGTGAAGAGCTTTTCGGGAATGATGTGAGTTCGATTTTTATTTTATTTATAGCTTACCTTAATCATTTATTTATCTTTATGTATACCACAATAAATAAAAATGAATGTATTATATAAATTAAAATAAAATAATTAGGAAGATATACGTATACAATAATAAGACGCGATGAATCAATTGGACCTTTGATTTGTTAAATGTAAATAAGAAGTTATGCATAATTACTATCCTTAAATAATTATTATTAAAGTCCTGGAGACAAAGAGTTGGCAAGAGAAAGAGGATGGAACATAAAATCCTGGCTAACTGATACACTACATATACTACTTTTCTTTTCTAAATACATTATTAAATAAATTTTACACCCACACTCAGGACAGATATGTTCATGCACATAAATGTCTGTCCTGGGTGGGAACCGAACCCACAACCAGCGGCATGAAAAGCAAGTATCTTACATACCACTCCAACCGACCCGTTACAACGAGACGCAGGGAAATACCACAATATTTCCTGGATATAGCCGGCTTATTTTAACAAAAGCTACCCTGACCCCTTTACCTCTTTAATCATCTGTCTACATGTTTTAACTTTTTATCTTTAGAAGACATGTATTTAAGGATATATATATTTTTTGTATATCTTTTATTATTAACGGACAATTTTGATATACACATGCTAATACAGGAAGTAAAAAATAGAGTGACAAGCTTATGGAATGTAAGGTAAGCTAATAATTTAGCTTTTCGTTAGAAAATAATTAAGATTAACGATTAAATTGAAAGCGAACAGGTTGCTTGAGACAGTTGGAACCAGACTGCAATTCCTGAAGGCTAGAATTTCGAAACGCGTCTAGTCGTTTATTATATTAGACATTGCAATGCAGGAATACAATTCAAATCATTATTTACCTTATTTACAACAATATAATGTATAACAAATTTTATTTATTACATTTTCAATTGCCTTTAGTGGATTTTGGTTTATTTACATGGATGTTTAGACCAAAACACGCTTGGCTTTACGTGTACACGAAGATGCTGAAGCTCATTCTAGCCTTGCGAAGGGACGTTAGTCCCGTTTGCATATTACTGCTTTTATCTTGGGGACTGTTGTTTATAACATTTTCTGCCGCTTAGTTTCGTTATCGCACCATACGACAGAGCTGCAAATTCTATCAGCGCCAATGAGGGTTGGCATTCCATTTCCGAGTTGTTATCGTACCTTTCTGCCTCGTACAACTGCCTTGTGAAATGATCTGCCTCCAGTATTTCCAAATCATCACGACCTAGGGCCTTTAAGAAAAGTGCGTACTCTTGTGTTGATGTTCATGGACGGCAGGGGTCCCTTAACTTAAGCTCGTTGCTCCCTTCTATACAAAAAGATAGAGTTGACCACGACGTCACGAGGAGGCATGACGTTTAAACACCAACTTAAACTTCAGCGTCTTCCTCCGTCTTCTCTTTCTATAATATCTACTATAATGATCTATATACATAAAAATACCGGAATCAGGTAGTTGACAATGACCGTGTATCGTGTTTATTTTACCAAATTACGTCCAGTTGTCACATTCCGTCACACGTCATAATTATCATCGTTCATCGAATTGTAAACGAGGACGTTTCATTTAATACTATAAATATATAAGTAAATAGGAACAGGGATATAATAGTAGATAAAGTATATAGTATATATAAGATAAAGGTAGTGTTATTTACAGGTTACAAATGTTTCTCATAAATCTTCCTAATAATTATTCCGTTTCTTAAAACAAGTTTCCGTTTGGAGTGAACTACGAGTAATATTAACGAGTAATATGTAAGGTAAGGTACAAAACCTTCGTTCATCCACTCCTGGTTACTAAGTCGTGTATATTTTTAAAAAAACCTGTATAAATATAGTTTTAGTGACTGGATTTTAAATTGAAGCGCCAATAGAGTTAAGGGTACGAACATGAGGTCATGGGTTCAAATACGGCTTCCAACTTGTCGTGAACCATCTCTTAGTATACGCTTAAGCTACTAATATTAAAATAATTTTTTAGTACATTATTTCCATAATCTAATAATATTGCTATATAAAATAATAGGTATTAACACAGTGAGGTCACAGCCCCTAGTCGATTCAAACAATGACAGGAATCTGGTCTTAGGTCACACTTAAATTCTGAATGGCAACAGTGAACCTTGAACCGCGTCAGGTTCAAATGTCGCCGCAACACACGTATAAAATAAGTGGCCTAGATTGTGAACGTCGTTAGGTCTGCCCAGTAACGGACATTACGTTCCTACACAGGAAATTAAATATTATATAATAATACGTTCAAAAATATATGATTGAAAATATATATATAATAAATATGTTTATATTTTTTCTTTCTTCTGTTTCTTTCATTACTCTTTTAATCAGTACTTAAGTCCCACACCGATAGCTGCTAAATCCAGCAACTAGGCCCCTAGATTACATTAGGTACCTAGAATTTTTTTTACTTTTAGCTCAAGATCACTCGGATCGCGAGCCCTGTATCAGATGAAGCTGTAAGAACCGTCAATAAGGTTACCAGCAACGACATCTCCGAAAATTTGTAGTAGTACTTTAGTATAAAGTCTCCCCACAATGCAGAGAAGGCTGATTCCTCGGTTATTCTTACAATCATGCTGAGAACCTTTTCCTTACAAAGGGACGATGGCGGCTGTACTCCAATCTTCTGGTACTAGGCTATGTCTCCAACATATATTGAAAAAGACCCAAGCTTGCAACTAAACCTTCTCCAGCTCTCAGGATTTCCTTGAAAAGTGTTTTTATACACAATTTACTTTACTTTTCATAGTTAAATGTGGTAGAAAGAGAAGCAGCCTTTTACCGGCGG
>JWHW01024559.1:0-12781 GCA_000931545.1 Papilio glaucus | reverse complement strand
AGGCTTACGTCCAGCAGTGGACAAATATCGGCTGAAACGACGACGACGACGACCACGACGATGACGATGAATATCTTGCTCGCCTCGTCTTTCCGTTATACCTATGAATTATCACTTTATAATATTAATACCAGATCCAATGATACTGCTATTTCATTACAATAACAATATGTCAATACGCAAATACGATTAAATTATCAGTATTATATTACATTGTCTGTAATGGTGTCAAAACTTACCATTCATTGTTTTTCGAAATAAAGATTATAGCATCTTTTAGCATCAATAATTAAGAATCTAATTTTGACTTGTTCAGTATTTCATTTAAATTAATTTTGTGTTAGCACAAAATTTCAAGCAATTAAATATTTATGACACTCTAAAGATGTCGCACAGGTGTGTACTCCGCTTTATATCGCATCCCGGAATGCCGGCAATGTCACGTTTCCTCGCGCTTCCGATCGCCGCACGAGATCACATATCAGTTGCTGTATTGCTGCTATACACGCCACATAATATTCTTACTAATGCACCAAGCTAAAGCACAATTATAATTATTTTTATGTTATAGTAAAGTTGTAGTATTATTTATGTTAAACTCAATCAATCGCCGACATTAATAGCTTCTTAAACACTACCGACTTTGTAAGTACTATGTTCTATTCTGGAAATACAGAGAGAATCAGAAGGTTTAAAAACAATACACATATGTTTTTAAATCTTTAAATTTTAGTCCTATAAACATGTAACGAGTAAAAGTGCGAGCTATCAAACCTTATTTTGATTTTTTTTGTTTTTTACAGGAGCATATCTATAGTTCAAAACGATTATTACATTTTTATTTTATCTATCACGAACATCAAAGCTCTTGACAAGGCAATATTCACTCAAATATTAATTAAAATAACTTATTTTGGAAAAAAATATCAGTTAAGTTCACACATATGCATCAATCGTGACTGCCCTTGATATGCCGTGATAACTGTCTAGCACCCGACGCCTCTCTTGCAACCTCTGCGCGCAAGGCTAGAGAACGTATTAATTTATAAACTTTATTAATTTCAGCGTATAGAAGTAAACGTGACATAACTTGAGATATTACGTCTTTAGAACTCAATTAAAATCCACAAATAATTTAAGAATCCTAATGCACGACATCAGACGACTGTAAAGTATTTTATAAGTATACTTCTGTATTTTAACTGTGGAGTCTGTTGTGTTCTTCTCCTTCCCATCCATTCTTCTTCCCTTAATTTTCATTATCTTCTCCTCTCTTATCTTTGTCAAACGATCTTTGTAATTAAATTTGAAGTATTTGAGTGAAATTCGACGACTTATGGTTCTACTTAATAACCGCATTCATGATGTCTTACTTACTTTACTTACCGCCTTTATAACATTTTAAATTTTGCCGGAAACTGCAAAAGTGAATAACTTTGATGCTTTTCTGACATAAGAATCAATGACAACAAAATCTGTGCTATATCTAAACCTAGAATTTCAAATAAAATCGTTGCAAAACATCGCTCAATTGCCCCGAGACATTTTAACACCTATAACAAGTTATTACGTGTAATAAATAACAATGGACCCGCGAAATTATAATTTGACGGAGAACAATTTGTGATTACATTGAAATCGGCACCGTTTTGCATAACGTCGGTGCGCCTGCGCCGGTCCCGGGTAATATGTCGTAACGATCCACTTCGTGACTTGCTTCAATTCATACAGGTATTTGAGCACTTATTGGCAATTTTAATGATCCTGATATGACAAATATTAGGGTTATGACATTTTTACAACTTAAGTATCGTTCATAATTTAAAAAAAAAAACTTTTGCTTTTTACTAAAATAAATTACCCGACTCCTAATTCAATTAATAACGTATTACAATGTAAAAAAAAAAACAAAATAATAGCAAAATATAAATCAAACACACCTTTACTTAGGTATCCTATAAAAACTGCATTACGTTAAATAACTAGACCTGACAAGTTGTGATACAAAATATATGAATAAAAATTCTTAGCTAGTTTATCAGTGAGGTTTGTCTTTCCAGATTATTACGTACACTACAAAATCTAACCTTGAATTTACCATACAGAAATCACTACAGTTTTGTTCGCTGCATGACATAGTGTCTGCGCTAAAAGCCGTTAGAACTGAAGGCGTCAGTCGTTAATTATTTAAATTCGGTACGAAATATGGCAATAAGAGATTCGTTGACGCATGGAACCGCGGAACAGGCCAAGGATGGTGCAGCTCTTTAGATATTTATCAACAATAGACATTAGTAAATCATTAAATTACCTCACAGCTACTAAATTACGAGTAAGTTTTAGCGTCAATAATAATATGTGATTATTTGAACAATCCGCCTAATTGAAAATCTTAGTAGTTTGTATAATACATAAGTGAAAAACAATGGTAGAGAGCATCACTAGCACGCTGATAGAATTGCTCAATATTACGGAGGAAGTCCCTCTACTAATTTCTCTAGGTACTACTCTACATCCCTCAGACTAAATGCGTAATGTAGAGTAATTTATGCTTCAGTGTTACGTCTGATGAGCTATGTACTTTTCCCGTTTCTGCTTTTCCACATCCACCTTCTCCCCTTTTATTCTACAAATAGGTTAAGAACTAACCCGTAACTTTTATTAACAGACTTCAAAAACAAAACCAGAGGTTCTCAATTTCTGTTTGTGAACTTCGACATTTATGAATCGATTTTGAAATTAAATTTTATTCCCATGTGGTGGTTTAGTTATTTAGGGTTTTAGCGAATTGAAGTAGGTTTTTATTAGTGGCGCTGCGTTTAAATTATAACTATTGCAAATGTTGATCAGTAGAATTGTTCACGTTATATCTCATAATAAAGCGTTTTTAGTACGTTTCCCCACTGCAGAGACTCAGGCCTCGTCTCCGAAAGAGAGAAGGGGCCGTAATCGCTGTAACGCTGGCCCAGTGCGGGTTGGTGATGGATGTCAAATGTCTTCGAATTCAGTGGTGGTCTTCGAGTTTCCTTACGATGTTTTCTTTCACCGATTTGAAGCAGTGGTGATGAAATAAATTACACAAAGTTGCCTGTCTGGGTTCAAACCCGTGACCTACGTGAGTCGGGGCCTACACCACTGGGCCACCACTGCTCTGCTGTGCTGCTGCTGCATCACATCTTAGTTTAGTTTATTTTTTTTTAATTGAAAAAAACTCATAATAACTTCAAGTTTGTATTAATATATGGTACAAAAGTTTGAAATATTTGCCAGACTTCCTTCAAACGCATCAACCCAAATAAGCAACTTGTCCTTGCATTGTCTAGCACTAAAACAATTTGTACAATCAAAAATCATTTAGGCTCGGCAAAAACTAAGTAGGTACAAGCTGTAAAAATATACATTAAGTTCTCTTTAGTGCCAAATCAACAATATGAGGCACCAGCACCTATAAAGATTTATTAACTCACAAATTTTCGTTACAATATTTATCTATATGTCACCGATCGATTGTGAACTTGGTGAGGCTACTTACGTATTAACTACACCGCAGCTACAGAATTTTTTTAAATTTCGGGGAATCCGTCAGACCGAAAGACAACCCCTCACAAGAGGGGCCGCCCATACGCCGGCCGCTGCCGCGACACGCTTGCTTCGCTCGCTCAGCTCGTGCAGCTAACCTAACCTAATGCAACTTTTGCTGCGGTGGAGTTAATACGTAATACCTGATGAGTTTATAATCTAAGAGGGTGAGTAAAGAGCGAATTCTAAATAACAAGAAACGTTAGGACGCGGACGCCACAGTAATTTGAACACAACAAGCAATTTTTACACTGATATTATTTCATAACGGCTTTAAGTTAAATAATATAAACTTAAACAATTACTAGACGTAGAATAGACGTCTCCTTTATTACAAGTTCCTTAATACAAAATAAAAGAATAGTAATATCTAAGTTAATTTATTAAAAGCGTTTTAATATACTAACTTAGATACGTTTATTAACAAATAAACTAAGAGTAAAGTAAGGTCACAGAAGCCTACATACTACTTGGAAATCTCAGTATGTGTTTTGACAATAACCCAAGGGTTTTCCACTGCCGAAAAGATTGACAAAACATATTGTCATCTCAGTTTTTTCTGAGAGAAGGAAAGAGAGAAAGCTTGTATCGCGACACGATTTTAAACCAATTGAAACCCACGGTTAGATTGACTTACAAACGCGGTCCAGAATCGGTCAAGTGAGTCCTTGTACTGCAACCGAATGATGTTACAATTATTTTAACTTGTAACAGTTGACGTTACATAAACTTAGCATAAATAATTGTAACAAGTTACACAAAGTACCTTCACTTTTGATTGTAACAAAAACCACGAGTGTGGTAATGAGGTATTAGTAAACACTTACTAAACAATTTGTTTAGCTAATGGCAGAAGAAAATATCATTCGAATCCATTTTATTGAATAAAACCAAGTTATTGGTTTTTTGTAAGTTATTAAGAAATTCTTCTCGGCTTCTCGGATTACCACATTGCTCGGAGGCGTGCAAGAGGCCACTTCAATCTCTTTTAATCTACTTATTTTATTACAAAATCGTGGAAATACTGCGAAATTTATATTTTTTGTGTGACCAAACATGATGACCACAATCCCGCTTGATGTTAATAGGCAATGTGACCGAAAGATAGTACTCACTAATACGAAAGGCAGTACTTACAAAATACCTTTTTTTATAAGAGAAGGGGGCAAACGAGCGGCGATAACACTGAGGTGATCAACGTCGCCCATGGACACCTGCAACACCAGAGGAACTGCAAATGCGTTGCTGGCCTTTAAGAAAAAGATAAGCTCGTTTCTTGAAGGACCCTAAGTCGTACCGGTTTGGAAATACCGCCGAGGACAGACCGTTCCACAGCGCGGCAGTTCTTTACTTAACGGGTGTTCCCTAAAGGTGTATTTCCGCGATCTAACACATTCACACCACGCTGTGGCCGTTACTCTCACTCTGTTAAACAATTTTATTAACAATATGTCCTCAGGATAGTGAACTTGCACTTTAACAGTGAATTTGAACTTAAGACGCTAGACGTGACATTAAGTATTTCACTTGATGTCACATCTAGCTTCTTAACAAGTACTTGATGTCACGTCAAACTTCTAAAGTGTCTTTGACTTACTCCACGGAACATGAGGATTTGTGTCGAGTATCAGTTTTGAAGAGTTAAAATAAAGACTGCTTTTTTTTTACTTATGCGTTTGGAGACCGACATTTCTCTGCCGAAGTCAAATACAGCAAAGTCACCTTATAGCTAACCTAGAAACTTGTAGTGTGCACACTACTAGCCAAAATCCAAGACCATGTAATGCCATAATACATTCAGTTTGATGAACGTGGCTGGTAGCTTGAACTTCTCTTAAGGTGCTTCTCTAACTAGCGGAGGTTGGTAGTCAGTCCCTCATATTGCACTCTGCCTCTCAAAGAACAGGTAACTTCATTATATTACACTTTGTTTACACGGCTTGCGGTCTACTCGCCAGTACCTATACAAATGTATATTATTTTATACTGGTTCACAGACTGCAAGCTTTACGAACTAATTAGCTCACGGTCTGCAACTGGCTTCAAGCAACGTGTTATAGGGTGATAGACCCTTAAAAATTGCGATACTCCAAAAACGTACCCGTAACTCTGAGGCAGCAACTGTTGACAACGTTCTTCACATAATAAACCTGTTTGCTCGTTTTCCTACTCTTATAAAAATGACTCTTCTTTAAGGCGCGCATTATTCTTCTTACTCTCTTCTTCCAACAGGCCTCTTTCCATTTTTATATCATCTCTCTTGCTCTCTCTGCTCTAACGACAACAGTCCTGGGTCATTGTTAGGTCCAAATTTCTCTTAACAATGTACCTCTCGATGACCTTCATCCATCTCAATCGAGGTCAGTCACGCTGTTTAGATCCCGATTCTGTTTTCTGGAACTTTCCTTGTTAGGTGCGCCTTCGTTCTTCTCATGAGGTGATCATTCTTCTCGCTGATGTGATATTTACATTAAATATTATAAATTAGTTATACCAAAGTTCGTGAAACTAAAGTAATGATAGTATAGATCTATCACGCCATTAGCAAATGATGAAAGTGTCGAAACCGCTAGCGGAACGACGGGCGTTCTGCATTGTTAATATTCATGAGTTGTGGATATTGTAATCGAGCTATCGTGAACTCTAACTGAAACATCGCCAAATATATTAACGCAGACAGATAGCCATGCATTTTGCCCCGTTGCACAACAGTTTGCTGAAAATGTGTCAAGACGAAGCAACTATAATCAACGCCATCTTTTTTTTTTTAATGCAATCTCTCTACGCCATCTTGTAGAAATTCAATCCCCGTTTCCCGCAGCAATGAAATTTCAATTAAGAATTTGAGTTTAATCGTCGCCAGCGGTACTCAAGTTACACTTGAAACTTAAAGGAGCATGCAAAGACATAAATACTAGTTATTTGTCCTCATAGCCTTGCAAATGGTTTCAACTTTAATCCTTTGAATATGTACCTTAACTTGTTCTCATCACCGTGGGTTTAAACTGCCAAAAAAATTGAAACAAAACATAATGTCATCTCAGTTTTTTCAGAGATAAAGACAGAGAGAAAGCTTGCATCGTGACACGATTTTACGTCAGTGGAAACCCACGGCAAAGAAACATGTCTAGATAACCTCAATTTTAAATTAACTTAAACATATATGTAAAGGGCACAAACAATTATTACTATTTATTATTCTAATAAATGTTAATATCTTTACTGTACTAAATACAATATATTTAGCTACATTAAAATATAGAATCGAAAACTAAAAATTATAATTTTATGAAATTATTAAAATAGTAATTAAAATGAAAAAATAATTCAGAGAGTAGATAACTGAATACATTATTTATTTTCACATCCTAATAAAAAATCTGATCTAACAAAAGATACCATGGAAATAAGTGGCAGAGCCCGCAACATCTTTTGTACGAATGGGTCGGCTCGACTGGTGGAATACCACGACCTCACAGAAGACAGGCGAGAAGTAGAGTATTCTGCGTTTCATCCGATGAGCGCCGGAGGCTTGTTTCAGTCCTTTTCCCCTTCCCACCCTTTCCTAATAAGGATAGGATTGAAAAGAGGATTGGACGGGGAAAGGAAAGATGGGGAAAAGCATATTTCCTTTTACCGTCTGTTCCTTAGAGGTAGGCAACGCATCTGCAACTGCAACATTTGCTTATTGGGGTGGGTAGCGGTTTTCGAGTGAGAGGCTTGCTCGTTTGCCCTCTTGTTCCATAAGAAAAAACAATAAAAATTTCCTACAATTTTCACCTTTTTATTTCTTTACATTTAAGTCACAGAATATTAAAAATTATATTAACTTATCTGCGTAAGTTATGACTTGTACCGACGTGTATTTAAGACGACAAAAAATAATAGGTTTTTGACCCTACCCACCCGATAGAAGGTGTGTTACCTTGACCAACTTCGATATTTGCTACCGAAATAATTGGTAGAGCAACGTCTTATAGCCAGTGCACTGCAGGCGGTGCAACACATTATAAACTTTAAGTGCAGAGGTGGGGTTCGCAGCTTTGAATATGCTTTGTAAAGCCTTAGCACAAGTCACTATATAATATCATTGTGCTTTTAATCGTTCTGGGGTAACGGAAAGAGAATCTATTTATTGTTTTACTTCTTTGAGTCTAAGGACAGTTTAGTTTTTCAAAATTTGTAAGCTAAACTCATTTGTAAAGATCTCTTTCGGTACCCATGATATTTTTAATAGGTTTTGGTTCTTCTAAATCAACGGTCGGTAACACACGGCTGATGTCCTATTTGCGGCCCGTTATTGTTTCGTAAATTAATCCTAAATGTACGCAGTGTTATTAATTCTACATAGAAAGATACATAAGAGTAAGTTATTTTTAATAGAACTTTAGTTTTTGCCATCTTTTATATGAGTTATGATCAAATGTACATCCCTATCGTCATATTTATTGACTTCTGGGGTTGATTACACAAGTGAGGCCCGCTTTTACTATTTTTTTGAAAATTGCGGCCCCTGTCTGCTAAAAGGTTGGCGACCCCTGTTCTAAGTGATGTGATAATTGTTATAATCCCTGCCCATCCAAGCTTGTTCTTTTTCTTTCATTCATCATTTTTGTGCTGGCCAGTGGCGCCACCGTCGTGCAAGCGCAAATCATACGTCAGAGTATAAGATGGCATTGCACGAATTCTCGTGTGATACAATTAAGATTTTTCCTATTCTGTGTCAGATCGTCTTTGTATGCAATGTAATTATCAAAATGCATAAGCAATTGTAACTCTTATACAACTGGTAATAAGTTAATAATTAGTTTGTCACCATCGTGTGAACGAGAGCTTACATTTCTTGACGCAGTACAATTGGTTCAATTGGGTCAAGTTCATTAATCTCATTCAGTCTTCATTATTTGATAATAATTAGTGCGCCACTGCTATTGTTAAGTTTCAACTCAAATAGACTTATTTATAAATATACCGAGGCAATTAAATATTTAAATGAATGCTGCGACATACACAGAGTTGTGCCTGAACATTCTGTTTTATGGGATTCAGTACAAAAATATATTTTTTAAAGTTGAACCATTTATGTTAGACAGCTTGGTGCCCCAACTTAGTGTCTGATTCATTCTCACTTTGTAGTCATCTAAAACATATAAGATGAGATAAGAGGAGATTATAAACAGATTAACCATATTTTGTCATACAACACACAATTAACAACAGCGAGTTCTAGATTTGGTTGAAAGTAACTTGACTGTCAGCTTGTCAGTACAACTTAAACATAAAGCTATTTACAGCTTTCAAAAACTTCAAGTCATGGACTCTATTAAAACATTGTCTCGCTTTACTGATCACACCAAATTTTGGAGGTCAAATCGTCCTTTTTAATCAATTGATCGCAAAATTGAAGGTCAATCGACACAGCTCGACGTTGATTATTCCGGTAATAGGTTAATTTTGTTGGGTCATGGTTCTAGATGGGTGACCTCTTTTAAGCAACAGCTTCTACTGCCTATCACTGTTATTTTATCTATGTAATGCACAAAAGAGCAAGATCAAGAGCAGTGGTGGCCCAGTGGCCTCGACTTACGTACTGTAGATTGCGGGTTCAAACCCAGGAAGACGCTTACTTTGTGTAATTTATTTCATCACCACTCCTCCAAAAACGGTGAAGAAAAACATCGTGATGAAATGACATATCCTAATACCAAGAAATTCGAACACATGTGACATCTGGGTCAGCGTGGTGGATTACAGCCTCTTCTCTCTCTCGTAGAGTAGGCCTGGCCTACAGTGGGGAAACATACTAATAAAGTCTGAGTTATTATTTATTATAATGGTCAAAATATTACTTATTATTAGTTTTTGGGAGTTTTTTTTAATTTAAAAGGCAAAAATCCTTGTCCGTCAAGGTTATCTGACATTGAACTGTCAAAGTGTGACCACTTAACGATGCTTTTATTAATCAGAAGCTATTGACGAACGCGCACGAACTGATGTCAAATGTTATATACAAATAAAACTCCTATACTATTGGATTTGACTGTTGATAATTATATTAAAATAAAAATATCCTGGTAATCTATCCATTTTTAAGCATTATATATTTTTTATTTATTAAATACTATAAAGCCGCGTTGTCACTAGGGGACATATCGCCCAACATTCAGGTAGTATGTCCTTTAGACTGTGGGACAATGTCGCCCGACATTTGTCTTGTTCATACCTATTGGTGAATAGTATGTCGCCCAAGGAGGTGTTCAGTGCGTTCGACTACACTACTGCTATTTTGAAACATAAAGCTACACGCGTCCCCATTATTCAAAGCTTGCCGGGCGGGCGACTGTCGACGGATATGGAAGTCACGTATGTCTCCCGTAGATGTCGCGATATCGAGTCGAGTCGAAAGACAGAGTCGCGGGACAAATGTCCCCTAATGAAAACGTGGCTTAAAAGACCAAATTTATACATGTGTTGTTATCTTTCACAACGGATTTATCGTGACTGACTTGTCACTGCTTGCCTGGAGGAGGCATGTAGACTAGACTTGAGGTGGCAGAGCGCAGAAGGCGCCTAACCTCTTCAAGAGCAATTTAGGTCGAGGGCTCCCTCGGGAGCTTCGACTCGGGGTGCTACGTCTAATTTGGAAATAAAATAAGCGAGAGTGATGCTCACCTCCTGAGTGTAACAGTGTTTATTATATATACAAATAAATAACACTAGAATTTTTATTTAAAACTATATCTTAGATACATCTAAATCGTAATAAATATCTGGAATTGTACCAACCAATAAGTGCTTTAAATTCTACGACCAAATAGTTACAATACCAAGAACACGTGCTCTGTTCTGTTAACATTATTATTAATATTTATTACACAGATAATAAATTGAAAACCATAAACTAGAAATATTTATTGGTATTTGTGGTACTTGAAACCTAAGCTTGTTTCAGATTAAGATTCCTTACACGTATTTTAAAAGATTATTTAAGTCCATTTGTTTTATTATGTAGTTAAGCTTTTAAAATAATTATAAGTAACGACAATTGTTTAACTTCCTCTAATCGATTTCAGTTTCTGAAAGAAGAAAACGATCACGCTTCTAGGAAGTAAAATGACATTTGATCGGTCATTTGACAGGATCTAGCTAATTTTAATCCTTGATGAGCCTTTCAGAAACCAGGCGTTATCAGAGTATAAATAGCTATGGTATTGGAACGCAATTTTACCAAGATGCTCTAAACTAATGGAATACTTATAGTATTCTCATAGAATGTACTCTTTTTATTAGTAAATGTTATTTTTTAATTATGAAATTCTATTACCTTTTACAGTATTTATTACTTCTTAATTAACGAATCTAATAAATGTTACTTATTTTTATTGAATAACTGTTTTATAGTTTTATTTCTCATAACTAGTTCAACTAGCAACTATAATACTGTATCAAGCCGATCGGTGCGGACTATTTTGTTTTGATCTGGGGCAATGCAATTCGACAACATGAAGCATGCCCTTATGTGCAACGCTGCGAAAAATATCAATTGAAACAAGCCCAGATATTAAGAGATAAATATTTATGGACCAGATAATATTTGTGGTTATTATATACAAGCTGCCATATAAAAAGTAAGGTAGACAAACAAGTGTAGCAATGTTTATACATTTTCTAACCAAATTACATTTGTGATGTAATATTTATATCAAAAACAATTATGATTTTTGTTTTCCTCATTGCGAAATCTCAGTTTACAGCTTATCTATGAAGTTATGACCTTACATAACCTAAAAAATTCTGAAAAATACGTGAAACCTCTTCATAATACGTTCATACTCTACTATCATATATTTTTTTCTTTAAAGAACTGTTTATAATTCTGTCATTAAGTGTAAAACCTAATAACTTCCTTGGCCTACCAAATTGTTTTTCTCTTGTCACTTTAAAATTGACACCAATTCACATTCTGACTCTTTTCTAGAGTGGCTATAGCCCTATCCTACTGATATAAATGCGAAAGTTTGTATGTATGGATATATGGATGTTTGTAACTCTTTCACGCAAACTACTGAATGGATTTTAATAAAACTTTACAATAATGTAGCTTATAAATTAGAATAACATATAGGCCATAATTAATAAACATAATGTGTGAATTGTACAAAATATAACGATAAGTGTCAAGTAAGGAGAAAAAAAATCTGCCATGTGCGAGCTATTCTGGTGTGCGCTGCAGAAACCGTTCGAGTTACACGTATATAATGTATAATGGAAATATTTACCTCAAATAGTCCTACAAAAAAGCCAGCAACAGCATATATCTATCTTTTATGTGTAAGCCATTATAGTCAAATAAATTAATTATAGGGCGGAATGAAGTTTGCCGGGCCCGCTAGTTCATTATATTATACAGAAGTAGAACTAATTTACCACAAATCTACATTAAGGGCTTGTTGGTTACCGGTATTGCTGTCAAATTACATTTTAACATCAAGCTACAATTCGTTTTGTAATATCATGCTCCAAATACATAGGCCGGTTCTAAGTTGCCTTTAGAAAGACCTATAATTTAGTACAGGTATTTTAGGCACAGGTTTCAGTCTACTCATTTGAATGTGGACGCTTTGACAGTATCTAGGTAATACAACTAGTTCATTCAACTGAATAATTATTTAAAATTTAGAAAGGCTTCAATTGCATTCTGAATCAAATGTAAATCCCAAATATTTTATATTGTATAAATAAAGATATATGTTTAAATTATATATGTCTTTGAAATCTATTTTATAAAATTAATTATCTATATTTTTATAGAAGTTTAACTCAATGTTTCGTTCTATGATGTAGGCGAGATAAGATTTTTGGAAATCCTATCCTATCCTAAAAGGATGAAAATAATTTTACGGCATAAAAAATGTTATAAAAAATTACCGTCAAGCATTTTAAAGACAAAATGTACTTTGAAATGCTTGATGAAAAAACTATCGTTAATCTTATAGTGCGTTTCCAATAAGAATGTGCACGAAGATGACCTTGACCTGTCAAAGATCTACTAGAAAAGTACCGATAGCAACAAAGAATTTTTGCGTATTTTTTTTATTTTAGTGAATAAAAAATTATTTGCGTAACGAGTATATTGTTATGCTTTTTAATATAAATCTGGAAAATTATAGCGCTGTAAGAGTGTGATCAACCAGGTCAAGCT
>JWHW01024526.1:447265-484089 GCA_000931545.1 Papilio glaucus | reverse complement strand
CAAGCAAATGTGTTGCAGATGCGTTGCCTACCTTTAATGGACAGAGGAAGATGGACAGATAGACAGGAATAAGGATATTTCCTTGTTCCCGTTAACCCCTCCCCATCCAATCGTCTTCCCGTTCCCATCCTATCCTTATGAGGAAAGGTGGCAACGGGAAGAGGACTGAAATTAGGCCTCCGGCACCTCACTCATCAGACGAAACGCAGAGTACTTCTACTTCACGCCTGTTTTCTGTGAGGTCGTGGTATTTCACCGGTCGAGCCGGCCCATCAGTGCAACAGAAATTGCGGGCTCTACCACTGTTATTATCGCCAATTAAAGTTTGTTTATATTAGATACTTTGACGAAGTGAAGGCCCAGCTCCGTGACGACGCAGGGGCACTCTTTAACGGTTAGAAGTTCGATGCAATAAAAATACTGAACTGCATTGCGTATATGCAGCGCCGCACCAGGTACAGCTCCCCGCTTCGTCTTTTATGCTTCGTTTGCGCTGCTCACGCATTCTGTCCAATGCACGTCGTTTTAACGCACCATGTATCAATCGTTCTGTAAAACTATGTAGCAGTATTGTTGCGTCTACGCAACGCCAGTGTGGCTTCATCTGAGCCTTAACTCTGACTGGGCGGAGATAAAATTCTTCTTAGTATTTATTGTGACTAGTTTGCTTTTCTTTGGATGGCTCCGATGTCTGATTCTAATTGTCACTCATTTTAAAGTGAATAGTAAATATAACTCAATATTCAGTAGAATAGTAAATCTAACAGTTCATCGAAGGCAGGTCATAGACGTTCGTCAAAAAACTGCATCACACACACTACACACCTGCAATGCTATTAGTTCTGTAGCCACAGTACTAAGTCCCAGTAAATTGACAAATGTTTCTCAAGAAAAAAGCAATGATGTGGTGTGAATTTATATTCAATAATTTCTATAAATATCATACAGCAAAGGACATTTTCACACACTTCTCTAAACAAAATCATCGCAAAAAAATGAAATTTATTCAGAGCTCTATCTTCGTTTGAATCTTCAATTGCACTTCACAAATTTGTTAACAATAATTATTAGTTATCGTATTGAATACTATTGTAAGTATATTATAATCATTTTACATATTAGAACCTCTTCACACGAACATATGTGAAAATTAACAAGTTTTTTACTTGTGTTAGTACTGTTAACGTCATTTATATAAAATGAGAATGCTTTGTACTAATATGCTAAATAGGGTGAATAAACTTGAAATGAATTGAATTGAATGTGAAAGCTCAATTTAATATGCTTATCGCAAGGTTTATGTAGTTAAGTCAGTATTGTGTTTTTTATTTGTATCAGTTTTGATTCTAAATAAAAAAAAAATTATTTTTAGAAGTTAGTGCTACATTTTTTATTATTCACAAGTTATGCCTCGCGGTTTCACTCGTAGCACCGCTGTATTTAAATATCTTGCCGTAGCGTGTTATATAGGGTATAACCTTCCTTAATTGCCAACTGCCAAAATAATTTTTCAAATTCGATGTGTTGGTAATTCCTGATTTTAGCGGGTTCAAACATACTAACTCTAAATTTATTTTAATATATAGTGTAGATTAATTATATCTCAATATCTTCGTTTGTTTTAATTCGGTTTTTCTATTACTTTTAAATTCTTCTGATTAATTGAGGAGTAATCAATTGAGGATATCGTCTTTTGAAAGACAAAAAGCAAAACATGTTTGGGCATGTTAAAAGGATGGATGAAGAGAGAATAATGAAACAAATTTATGTAGCAAAAGTGAGTGGCAGTGTTGGTAGGGGACGCCCTAGGAGAACTTATATCGATCAGATTAGTGGCTTACTAAAAAGGCCGATATAAGGAGCACCCATAACCGACGAGCATGTATGCGTAGATGTATGAATGTAGAAGAAGCAAGAGGTGTGCCAGGATCGCGCCAAATGGAAATCCATGATCTCTGCCTACCCCTCTGGGTTACGTGCGTGAGCGCATATTTATTTATTTATTTAAAAAGTAAAACGAAACATGTCTTGCCCGAGAAAAGGCCCGTCACTGATTTCCATTCTTGTATAGAATTAAACTTCCCTAAAAATTGAATCCATTGCCAATAACACACACACTTTTCGTTGTGAGAGTTCATATCATCTGACTTTAAGCTAGTATTTACAGTTCATCCTTCCATTAATTTATAACATGTGCTACAAGTTCTTATAATTTTATTGTATTTAATGGGGCCGGTAGAATTGATAAATAAACAAGATTGAACCTCTGAATTTTGTTAAATAAATCTGCTCTGGAGATTTTTTTAAAAAAACAGGATGGGGAACATATCATTGTATGTTAGTTGGGACCCCATCCAAATAGAAAAGAAAGTAATTACTTCGGAATAGTAGGATTGTCGAAACAGATTGTTTAGACTATAAGCAGCACTAGTTACGTCTTGCGATGTCTGATTGTTGAATTTGACCTTCTGCGAAGACGTAATATTTTATACTTTAGAAGACTGTGGCAATTGTCAAGCCCAGAAGCCTAAGGGCATTTGCACGTGACTATTATGCGCGCTGACGACGCACGTTGAACGCGATTATAACGCCTAGCGCGACGCAAGACCGTCGACGCGTTGTGACCTTTGTACACGATCCCCGCGCTTATATCGCTAAAAACGTGGATAACGCACAGGGGACGCGATCTTCAAAATCTTACGTCGTTAGCGCACACAAAAAACATTATGCGCAGAGGCCCTAAAACTAATTTTCAATGGGCTCGATTAATGTATTTTGACGGAATCACCTAGGTGGCGCTCTTCTACAACGGCGGTACCACAGTCTATTAGAGACCTAAATATAAATCAGCGTTGCTACACGTGTATTAATTTCTTAAAGATTGTCGTTTATCAAAGCACCTTGAACTAATCACATGCGAGTCAAGAGAATAAGTGTATGTTTTTGTGCGAACAGATTCAATTGTGTTAAATCTATTAGAAATGTATGATAGATTGTGAAGAAACTGACTATAGATACACAAAGTAACCTCTGTGAGACATTCTCACAAGGCATGTCCTTATGCTGATAATACAATTTGGCGAGCGTCTGACAAGCTACATGTTATGTATGACTTGGCCAGAGATTAAGACAATTTAAATCGAATAAAGTCATTATTCGTCATGCATTTGAATACTTGAAGAAATGTGATACAAAAATTTTATAATTCGTGTAGGAATTTACATCTTATTTTCTAGCGCATAAAAAGCAAAAATATCAGGTGATAAATAAAGAAGATAGAGTAATTTTAAAAAGAATAGCAATAAATTAAATATATTTTATACCATAGATATGTTATAGTCATACAAAATCACCGGTCAAAAGTGTTCCAAAGACAGTAACATTCCCACATGTTAAATGGTGTAAAAAGGATAGCGTAATTAAAATAATAAGAAAAAAGAAGACTGCTAGTATTTAGTCACTGAAGCGTAAATAAAGACGTAAGCTATCGGACGGTTTCGAGTCTTCTCTTTTCGACCATGGCATTTCTGCTACTTTTTATATAATAATATCATTGTTTTCTCATAAAATATTAACTTCAATCAGTAGTGTTAATCATTAAATGGAAAAACTATTTTTGGTTGAAATAAAAACATTATTATGATTTTAAATTTTATTTTAGATAATTTAATTCAGTTACGCAAGTATTCACTGATATATGTATTATTGGCAAAGAGGTATCGGTGCATGAAGTTCTAAGTTCCAGCTACAAGAGATAACGCAATATTGCATACTTTTCACTTTAATTGAATCTGATTTTATTTATTGTCTATTATTATGTAACATACTGTGAAGTGTCGACGAATGAGAAGGAATCTATTAACTGTAGTTAGAGGCCGTGTTTGGTTCTCGTGTTTCTGGTGCGCTTTGCATATGAAACAATGGCAGACGCATGCATCTTTGTAGTGTTCTCTTATTGTAATTTAAGTCATATCTTAAAGCTTCAATGTATGCAACTCAACTTTTCTCTTTCAAGAGAGATTTTACTTGGTCATTTCATAGTTGGCCAGGCAGCAAAGATTTCTAACAAAAAAAAAATAAAAAATAAAGTCTTCATCAATGCTATGACATTGATACTCTATGATGTTTTAAAAGACAAATTATCTATGAAAAGTCACAACTTGTTGCGACGAAACAACGCTAACTAGAGTTCTTTGTTTCTTCTTTAAAAAAAATATTTCAAGATATAGAGAGATGTAAAGGGGATCTTATTAGTGTTAGCGGAAAGTTTTGAAAGAAAAATTAGAATGTGGATAAAAATATGACGCTATCTTCAGTAGCACAGAAACATTAAAACCTTCATGGTGTCATTGTGTATCGGGAGTGACATCGTAAATGAAAAGAGTACAGATTTTACAATAATAACTTTGTTTTAATTTTTTTTAATCACCCACAGAATGCGTTACAAATGAAGCTATCATACAATACGCTAAATACGCAGGCGTGCAATACCTTATTGCTTTTCTTTAATATTTATAATCATCACACCTCTCGCATATCGACACTTAATTTAAACAATTGATTACTATCCTTCAAAAAAATTTAATACTCTACCTTACTATCATACAAAAGAGGAGGTAAACATTAAATTAGTTTTCTTTAATAATATTTTAATAATAAAAAAAATTGTTTACTATATGTAATTAATTCCTTTTTAAATAAAATAAAAAAATAATAATCAAAATATTTTCGTTACAACAAAGCTCTATATTTTAATTAAATAATGGAATAGACGTTTATCGTTTTGTGTGACGTAACGTTCACTTGTTGCTTTTGTTTCTAACTAACATTTGTAGAGTCCCGCACTCTCACAGTCCACATAGCATTACATATGTTACGAGTCAATGTCCAATATGTCCGCACTGGTTCACGAGGTATCTATATCCGACGGCATGGGCGCAGCTTACTTAAATTAAATGGCATCCTCATCTGAAAACAAACATTTACAACATAAGTGAAACATACATCCGATGCAATGGAATCATGGTTTAACAACTTATGTTGCTATACGTACCACATACAACGGTGATTATACGTCAATAGTGGAGACGTTCATATTGTAAGGAGTCTCCTTACTATCTACCTCACAACTCATTTCATGCGTAAAAGAGAGTAGCGGACCTTGTTGAGGCAGATTCTCAGGGAAGGAAGATTAGTTTGAATGAAGTTAGATATTTAACAGTGGTTTCCAGTTTATCCCGTGAAACACTACGAACTCACATAAGACAAGCATTGTTGAAGTATTCTGCGCATCGTCTGAAGAGTGTGAGGGCTTAATCCTATTCATTTTATCCTTCCTATCCTTTTCTAATGAGGAAAGGGAACGGGAAGAGGATTTGACGGGACGTATGAATAGTAATAGTAGTGAGTATGTATCCTTCAATCCTCTTCTCTGTCCATTAAAGATAAGCAACACATCTGCAACTCATTAGCTTGTTGCAGATGCTATCTGGTAGAGGTCACCTCAAAATTGGTGACCCGATTGCTCTTGATGCAGATATGTACCGTGTCAGGGATCGTGGCGGCGTCCCGCTGCCGCCTACTCCGCAGCTCATAACTTGTGGTTGCTGGTGAGCCAGGTGAGGCCCTCGTACAAGCCGTCGCCGGAGGTCGCGCACGACGGCTGCACGTACCAGTTGCGGTCGCGGATCCGCGTCAACCCAAGCTTCTCTTGTATCTCGTGCGGCTTCATTGCTGTGAACGATACAATATAGTTTTGTTAATATTGTTGATTGTAATCACAATGACACATTCAAACTGACATGACGTGGCAATAGCAGCGTACATAGTAGTACTATGATATTACTCAGTTGTAATTTTTTTTTTTTTTTTTTAACTTAAATGTAGTTTATTTTACAAATCAGTAAATATGTATGTGTTATATACCAGCTGATGGCTTTTCAACGTAAAGTTAATCATCAGCGAAGAATATAAATAGTTAATGTAATATAAATAAATAATACCATAATATATAAACCGCTTCACTTCACATTTTATTAATCTTGTTAATTGATACTATATGTTTCTAATTGATAATATAAGTTCATCATTCCAAATATTGTTTAATAACCTAAAATTGTGTACTCGTACACATTAAACAGCACGTGTTCGATGGTTAGTTAGTTAAACATTACGGATGATTGATTAGAGTACAACAGAGATGACATCATTGGACATCGCGCGGCGGCTACTTCCTGCACTTGACTCAAATAGAATGCAGTGTCAGATTACCTACTCAATTGTTAAATATTAAAACAATGGTATAAAGATAATTTCGTTTCAAGTTAGGGCAACATTTACATAAAAAATATTTTCAGAAGGATGAGATAATTATAAGCAATGATTGATAGAAACCATAGAGTAGGGGACAATGTTGGTACACCTGATACGACACCACGATCTCATAAACACAATTATAGAAAGAAAACTAGAAGAGAATAGGTAAAGAAGAAAGCCGATAAGAGCTTTTATGGAACAAATAAAACAAAAAGCAGAGGAAGGCACAATGCAGGGAGGATTGGTGATTGCTTCGCGGACAAGAGCAAAGCTCTTAAATTGATGATAATGAGAAGGATGAAGAAAATATGCGAAATTTAAATAGAGTGGTAGAAAAGTTTTCTATTTATTCTGTACTAATGGGGCACATGCATTGTACCGACATGTTAGCGCTGCGAGGTGCTGCAGGTATTGGTACGACCAGCAACAAGCCTGACATAACTTGGCTTTGTACTTATAGAGACGAGAACGCGTAAGCATTGTACACGCAAAAAAGCTGCTAAATAAATAATTTAATGAAACGGAAACAAAATATAATCTCAGATTCAGATGCGTCGACGTTTCTATACACGTTGTAGTTGCGAGTATCGTTGCGAACTCCGCTCGTAACAATTTCACACAATATACAATAGAGAGAAAGTATATTACCGTCGGGCAAGTCTTGCTTGTTGGCGAAGATGAGTATGATGGCATCGCGCATCTCGCGGTCGTTGATGATGCGGTGCAGCTCCTGGCGCGCCTCGTCGATGCGGTCGCGGTCCGCGCAGTCCACCACGAATATCAAACCCTGCGTGCCTGGAAACATAGGGGGAAACTATGATACTGCTGTCGAGAGAAATCGTACACATAGAAGTCGTCTACGATTACTAGTTTATCATATAAAAGCTTCCCATAGAATAGGTCCCATGTAAGCAGGAATCGAGTCGTTTTACTAAGATGTCGATATTTTAAAATGTTTACTTCTACAAAAGCGCATTGCTAGATTCAAAGTAGGAAAGAAGAGAATTGGGTTGTCTTTAAAAAAATTAAGAGTTCGCTTAGCATCACTAGACCCCAAAGCAAATACTCAGTAAATCGATAAATTAGGCTAAATAGTTGTTATGTAAGGATACAATATTAGGGACACATGAAAGCAATAAGAAGCAACACAAATATCTTTTTATCGACAAAAAATCAGTTTGATAAAAATGGATATTGCTGGTCTTGTGGTATTGACGGGATCTACTTTATATATGATTCGTAGTTATAAAGGATATTAATTGTTATGACGTGATTATATATAAATTTAACATGTATTTACCTGTGTAATAATGCCTCCATAGCGGTCGGATTTTGTCCTGCCCCCCGACGTCCCACACGTTGAATTTGACGTTCTTATACGTGACAGTTTCGACGTTGAAACCGACCGTCGGTATCGTTGTGACTGACTGACCTAATTTTAACTTATATAAAATAGCTGAGCAAAACAATATTAGGAAAATTATTGGCGAATCACCAAACCACTCGGCCCGAATAACTATTTAATTAAATTTTAATATTCAAAGTTAAAAACGCCTGTTTTAAAATGCAATGATCTAGAATGAAGTATGAGTAGGGAAGGCCCATTTGATTACAATGTTACGGGTCACTGAAACTCCCGCTTTCTGAAAGGTTTACCAAAATGTTATGCAACTAACACTCCCGTCAAGTTAACCGCCAAGTCAAATCAATTTCACTTTCTAAAACAAAAAGAAAAAAAAGTTGGCGATCATGCGTCTAGCAACTCAAATGACATTTAACATCTAGCAAGCTAATTCTACCGTTAATCAGCCATTCAGAAACAGGACATTATCATAATTTAACCGTCTGTTAAAATAAGAATCTAAAAATTTACATGTTTCTCTACGTTAAAATAAGAATAATTTCAATTGGAGTTTATAAAACATTGCTGTTCCGCATTAAATTCCACTCTAACTAAATTGGCATAACGAGCAAAATAGAAAGTAAAAAAGTTCAAAACAAACTATGTCACTTCAAAGTTATACTGAAAAAATCTAGTGTTTAGAAAGCTTAGCGAAACACGATTAACGTTATTTAGAATTTTAGCAAGAAAGGTTTTTTCCTTATTTTTATTAGATTAAAGTCTAATTTTGAATATAAAACCTGAACAGTTCAAGCCATCGTGATCCTTTTCATCTAATGGCGTGATTACGGTTGAACAAAGTATGTCCTATGCGTCTACTTTATACCACAGCCTATAGTTGACTTGTTAGTCAGGCCACTGAATCCAGGGTCATTAGATTTCGACGTCTATTTAGAGTGTATTGGGGTAGGCGGTCTTCTAAAGAAGTTCTAATGTGACGGATCAATCTTGTCTTATTTATCTATATCGGACAGTAGTTGTTCGTTTGCCACGTCAATCTCAGCAAGTAATTTTTTGCAAAAAAAAATTGAAAACATTAGCAAGAAGCTGGTCGAAAATCGAAACTAAGAAATATTTCAATAAAGTGATTTGTTTTTTAAAGGATACTAGTCTTTCCAGCGGCGTCGAGCCCCAGCATCAATATCCTCATCTCCTTGTTGCCGAAGATCTTCGACAGAAGTTTCCCCATCGTGCTGAGCTCGCCTCAACCTCTCAACTGTAAAGAAAAAATGTCATATTAGAGACATGCAATTAAATCACATGCTGACTTTATCCATAATTATAAAACGACTAGTAATCCGCTCCGGTTTCGCCCCGGTAGCGCTAATCATATTGATCCGATCGCTACAAATACCGTACCCGTATAAAAAGACACATAATTGTACATTATTAAATATAAGTGTGAATGTTAAAAACAAGCGAGAGACGAGTGAAAACAGTACTCCAAATCTATGACGGACTTGATTCTTAGAATTCATGTAAATATTTTATATAGGTCTGTAGCAAAAGTTGGCATCAAACAGCAATCCATTCTAATTAAAGTTGGTCCCTGCGAGTCGGATATCGTTTCTCCGCGGGTTCATCCACTTTCGAGATACATTTTCCAGCAAACGCAAAACTTTCTAATTCGGTTCTAATAAACCCCAAAAGTAGAAATATACTTTTGAATGTTCGTTAAGTTATTTAAAAGTTAAATCAAATATGTATGTATGTCATTTAGAGTTAATATATTAATTGCTTTCTTTTGAATTTTTTTGTTACTATATAAGTGAAATCCTAGATTTTTGTTAAAACTATCAAAGCGAATATCGTATTACGTATACTTCATTAGTTTTAACACAAGGCAACTACATAACACTTTTATTCCTCAGAATTAAAAGTCAGCAACTTCAGATTTCTAAAGTGAAATAACAACAATCAGTCATAACTTTTGATATCTAAACTAATGGCATTAAAACTTACATCATTAGGATTTAGAGACCGTAGATTATATAAACAAGGGAACAAAAATTATAAAAGCCATGGTTTTAAACATCTATTTGATTTTCTCGAATCCGAGTCACAAGCCTCCCTATACCAATACAGTACTTTACGATAACTTTCGGCGTTTGGGTTTAATGGTTAGGTAATGTGACATACCGCAGGAAACACATAGAAGCTAAACCTGTCATCTTATCTGAGTCTCTGTCATCGGACTCAATGGAGAATGGTTCATTTTATACGCTGTATACATTTTAAGCTCAACACGAATATCATCAAAAGTTCTCTACATACTCTACTACATTACTATTCTTTTTTTAAGAAGGTCGCAAACGAGCAAACCTTATATTAAGTAACCACTACCCATAGGCATCTGCAACAATGAGTTGCAGATGCGTTAGCTACCATTACTGGACAGAGAAGGAGAAGGATATTTCGTTTTCCTATCCCCATCTTCCCGGTTAAATTCTGTTCCCGTTCCCGTCCTTACATTTTAGAAAAGGATGAGAAAGGGAAGAGGACTAGAATTAGGCAACTCATCAGACGAAACTAAAAATAACTACTTCACTGTCTTCTATAAGGTCGTGGTATTTCACCGGCCCATACGTAAAACAGATATATTGTAAGCGCTCTACTGCTTAAAAAAATACCGTATTGTTTTGTTTTCGACACAACAATGTTATATTCGGAACTCTTGCTAAACATAATCAACAATTTAGTATCGGGCCGTCACTTATGCAGGCAGGGCAGTTTATTCTGCCGCGGTTAACCTTTAACCGCTGCGATAATACTGTGAATACATAACAATCAATTTGTAATAAATAATGGATGTTCAATTGAATTATTAATTAGGTCATTTAAAAGTGACATGTCGCGTAGAAGATAATGACATGGCGTGTACATTATCCGCTAAATCGGCTTACGTTCTAATCGATATGTGTTGACCTATATCGTCAAGTAGTACATAATTAGGTAGCAGGTAAGCAATTAATATAAAAATAAACACTGTATAAAATTACCTTTATAAATATGTTCATTATATTGATTTGTTTTAAACAACAGATAAATACAGAATATTGAAAGTAATAGTACCTATTCGAATTATTAAGTAGTATAAATAGTAGTAATTCAGGACCAGTCCTAATGAACTATGATAGTAGGTACAGTCGCCGTACGTAAAATTACAATACCAGCTAAATTGTGGCTTATCCTATTTACAATTACATATATCGCTTTAAAATAAGTAATTAGCATAAGTAAAAAATAGGGATGTATCCTATGAGATTAGTTTTTAACGTTAAACTAAATAACTATTTTACGGATTCTTGATTGTTTAAGGAAAACGCCAATAAATAAAATTACTGTTTATTACATACATAATTATCTTTTTTATCTGTAACAATATAAATGTTACGTAACTAACGTCATAGTTAAATATTAGCGTCGAGATATGATCTCCGCAACCCGCAATCTACGCCTCTACCTACAAGTGTGCCACCGCCCTAGATTCCGCTCCGTGCTAAATATAGATAACACAAGGGCCCTTACTGCGAATCTTTCTTTTGCTCAACAATCCACTTGCGGTTCCTAATTATATTGTACTGTCTGAACAAAACTTGAGACTTATAAAGGTTCAAGTTATTTTAGAATTACTTTTTCTATCTGAACTACTCATTAAAAATGTTCCACAACGAACTTTAACTTTCGATTGTTTGAATATTTAAATAATATGAAATTTGTATGCGAACATTTAGAAATAAGTACGTTCTAACAAGGTAACTCCACAAAAAATGAGATTTTTATTATTGACGATTTGAAGCGACCATTGAAAATAAAACCATTCTGTTAAATTAAAGTGTTTGATACTTTTATCAATAAAATCAAAGAAAAGTACAGTGATTATATTATTTTCGGTAAGAAGAAAGAATAGATAAGCAAGTGAAGTATTTGATAACGAAAAGATTTTGTCCAACAATTTATAACTTTTACATTTGCTACGATTATAATCTTGTAGCTGTTAAACGCGTCAATGAAATACGATGCGACGCATTATAGTGCCAAGTATTTGCTCCAACATACCTATTCTCCATACCACATCTAGTCTAAACCGAAAACTCGATCCCATACAGACTTAGTCAAGTCTATTTGGAAACCATCTCGGCAACTAATTCTGCCACTAACCGGCTTTGAGCAAACATTTCTACGATTAACTAAAAAGTTAGTGTGGTTTTAGTAGATCTTAGTTCTCAAGGTGAGAGTCTTATTTACTTAAAATCACAAATAGTTGTACAACACAATTGAAAAAAAAATACGCAGTACAACACACCATTATCCAGTTACATCTAATTAACAGTTTTTGTACACATAATTTATGTATATACATAGATATAAATTTATTCGTTTATCTCTGAAACGCCACGAACTCGGAAAAGAATTGAATAAAATTTTGTATTCAAATTACGTTTGTCTTTTTAAGTTTTTAATATAAGTTGTAGCTTACCTTAACATCTATTTATTTTTCAAAAAGTATAATATTTTTGACAGCTACTAGTACTATTAATTACTGATACTGCCTTATATCCTAATAATGACATCTTGTAATTTTTTGTGGTACTTGCATTGTCTTCAGTGGTTTATGACATACTGGTATGTCATAAACCACTGAAGACAACATGTTGTGAGATCAATTTTTCCGAAAAAAAAAAGCAAAATAACTACAAAAAATAAATTGTTTTAAAACAAATGCAACACAAAGTATCAAGATGTGTGCGTTGAATGCAAGTTTCAGAGAAATCGTAGAGCCGTGAGAAATATTTAAATTGTAATGAAAGTGAGAATGAGAATTGTATAAATAAACAAAGGTTAGAAAACAGTACGCATTACAATTCTCGATCTTATCATAAATGAAGAGATAAGTTTAACAAACAAGTTCGTTGCTTAGTGGAGTATCCAGATATTACGTCGATCTTGGGTTCGATTCCTAGCCAAGGAAATACATATCGTTTTTGAACCTTAGCAAAATTCGAGACATGTAGCCCAATGTAATGACTATAAGAACTTCTATCCCAGTTCCTCTGAATGGTGAAATGGTGTAAAATAATAGTTATAACACAGCTTTTAAAAAATCATACATTATCAAGCCACAGATCTAATAAAGGGTTTTGAAGTGACTGAAATATAAAATTTATACAGCCGGTCATTTTAGCAGATTACTGATTTCCCGGAAAATTCTTTTCATCTCGCAAGTCTGTCTAACAATTCGTTCGTGTGTTGTGCTTGTCATTCGAGCACCTTTCCGTTTCAAACGAATGTTCAACTTGAAAAACACACAGTACGAGTTTTGCACGCTTGCAGTTCCAGCTTTCTATATCTTAGGTCATGAAGTTATCGGTGCCCATTTATCAGTAAATTTATGTCGCAGAAACGAACAGTTACTTAGTCGAAACTTTTCGATAAGAATTGTTCGGGTAACTTATTACTTATTGTTATTGTCGCATAACCGGTATGAATTCTGGCAAGACCTGAAACTTAGCTCGCATGGTATGTAGTAAGTAGATTTGATGACATTCGGTTGGACAAAAATTCACTCCCCATAAATTGATTCTGGCCACATGCAATTCGAACAAGTTATTAAGCAAAAGTGGTTTTGTAAAATCACAATACAATGTTGCAATCAAAGATAGTAGACGTAATAGTATTCTTACAATAATTGTCTCTGATTAAAGCAATTGATTGCCCCAATTGATACATTGAACTCTGCAATATAACGTCTACCTTCGATACAGAAATCATTGTGATCTTTTAGCTATGCTATGCTATACAATAAGCTAGATTGTTTCTATCGTAGACAAATGAAGTTAGAGGATGTTATTTGCATTTTAGTAAGGCTATTATTATTCGTCCAAAACATAAAAGAGAAGGAGCCTTTCTAGTAATGTACACCCACGAAAGAAATAAAAATTTATATAAATAAATTTTTATTTCTTTCGTGGTAAAATTATACATCAACAGTTAACAAGAACAAATCTGGTAACTGTATAATTAGAAAATATTATAAGGGAATAGTCCTCAAGTAATTCAAAGCAGACATAATATGGAAGCAGTAAAAAGCGAGGACTACATTACAATCCGCTTGGTCGATATTATTGAATATTAAAGGTATTCAACGGCTGGCGTCAACTTTGTAACGAGGGTAAGTCGAAGCACGGAATCGGGTACCTGCCGTCGCCGTCTCCCTGTTGTAAGCATGCGAATCGAATAATGCATAAGCGCGTGGATATTTAAAACTTGTCGCTTTCTTCGTTACGCTCTATTACACGTCTATTCCACTGACTACTCATTGATATTTTTTAAATAACTTATATACGAAATACATTATATACATATTAATCTTACATATACGTCACTATGATAGGGGAACGAACCCATCGCCATATGTGAGACAGGCATTTTAATTTTAAGTGATTGAGATGATGAGTAATCCAATGTGAACAAGTAGGCTGGGAATCGGAAGACGGACTAAAAATCGTTGGATATTTTGCTAATTTGTTAATTCTTATATATCTTTTTTTGCTTATTTATTGCCGTGCTCCGGGGTTTAACCTACGTTCAAGTTGATAAGTACCCATTTTCTAAATGTATTGGTATCACTGGCCTAAAATATGTACACGACCGTTTTAGGTCATTTTAATAGAAGGGAAAAAATAAACAGCATTCTTTTGTTTTTTCTTTCTGTGAAAACGTCAACTTAATATTTTGAAAATGGAAAATTAACAATTCTCGGGTCAGTAATTCGATTCCTGTTTTCGGAAGGAACGTGTGATGAAAGAAGTGACGTGCACCTTCTATGACAACGGTCAGGTTTAACGAATTTAAGTGGGGAAGAACAACCGTCTTTGATTAGGATCGCCCAAGCCGCGCGATTGAGGTGACTACAGAGGATGTGGTTAAGAAAATTGAAATTATCGTTTTAGCCGACCACCGAAATAAACTTCGTTGATGCTGTAAACGTTTCAATCGATCAGTTATAAAACATATTGGAAGAAAAGTTGGGTATGAAGAAGGTATCAGCGAGATGGGTGGTAAGATTACTCACGGAGGAACAAAACCGACTGACTTCGGAGCAGTGTTTGACCGTGTTCAAACGTAACCCGAAGGAGTTTCTGCGTCGAGTCGAGTCGAGACCGTAGACAAAACATGGGTTCACACCACTACTAAATGACGAAGTCATTGCCGCCAAAGAGCCCTATTTTAATGACTTATTGAAGCCTGAATATCGGTGGAACAAATCCATAGAGTTAAAAGCTACATAGTCAGCTAGAAAAATAAATGCATATGTACAAAAATAGCTGTTTTTTACCATAAACGGGTACTTATCAAAGAGCCCTCGATCATTAGAGAAGTTAATGTGGTCGTTAAGTTTTCTAATTTTCCATATAATGTTCTAAAAAATTTCTTTCACAAGAGCCTCTCCTAACATTAACAAACACAAAGGAAATAGGAATTCATTATTATATGCATATAGATAGATAAAAATACTAAGGACTTAAAACAAATACAAATATATGTGTTCCTAATATTAAGCTTTAAGAGTATAATCTAAAGAGAATTAATCACAAGCAGGAGATCAGCGGCTTAGATATACTAAAAATTGATGTCGAAATAAAATTTTGTATTAAAAGATTTAACGTAGCAACAGCCGTACTACAGACGGGACGAGAGTAACTCGGAGCCGGGAGTGACGTAATCCCATATAGAACACTTGATAACGATTTCGCAACGAGTCAGCGGTACTCGCACAATTAACGAACTGTAATGGAGTTAATATTTAACAACAAACATTTCATATGTTTCGTCGATAGCCAAGCAGATATCAAATCATATTTTATGCCGTTTTCAATAATATATCTTATTTTTTTTTATGACAGGACACAAACTAACAAAGGGTTCATCTGTCGTTAAATGAGCTCTATTAATAACAGCATTACAATTAGAAGAGCTTGAGGTGCTATAAAACCTTGTGCTTTGTCTGTTTCCTATGAAGCGTATTAAAATTAAATTTAACCAAATGAACATAAAACGTAAAAATGGAATAATGACTAAACACATCCAACATACTATACGAAAAAAACATGCGTTGGACACATGTTCAAAACGACTATCATCTTAACATCTGAGCTACATAAATTTGACAGTAACTCCGAATAACAAGTCGTACACGATGTCACAGGGTTCAACGTAGTCGCATCACGTAACGACATCCGCTAAGCGTGTACAAACATCGTAAACTTGGGACATATACGACACACAAAATACACTATGTGAGGTATGGTTGGTTACATTCGCCCCTCTTCTATTTCCGTCGGGTCAATGCTTGGGGCGTTAACAATTTCCGCACCATTTCCCTTCCCGGGGCAATTCCGAATGAAAGATAAAACTATAAATTGCCTCTCTTCGCAATACATAATAAATTTTGATATATACATCGAACGAACAGAATTGATAATTGAATGTCGTACTGAGTTTGAGTGTGTGTTCGAATATTATACGCAACGTACTTTGTGTAGAGAAAATAATTACCCAGAGCTAACTTACAGACGTTATAGAATCTAATACAATGCTTACCTTCCCCGAGTGGGGAAGGTACTTTACTTTTTACTTTAATAAAATCTCTATGTCCGAACTCATACATATAAATTTACTGTAGAAAAAGCTCTTACAAATGCAATAAAACGTAATGTGTAATGTTCGTTACGTTCGGAGATCAATGGGCGAAGTACCGGCAACATAATTGGCTCCGGTCCAACGAGTTAGTGGGGAGACTGCCAGTTTAATCTCCCTCTAGAATCCCCCAATAATCCATAATGGGCAAGTCGATATCGCCAACTTAATGAACAACACTAAAATCAAAAAGGTTATACCATTATCATTGTCGTAAATTTCGGTATGCTTGGTAGTATACGGTAAAATTACCTGATACGGTAAAAATATTTTCGCGAAAATTCGCGAAAATTCTTAGATAAAGATCACTAGAGATCACTAGATCAAGAGTACTGCACAGATCCATCAGAATTAGTAGCAGAAGCTGCATGAATACGCCGACGAGCGGAGAAGTATCTCGACTCACTAACTTTAATTATTTGGATAATTAAATATTAGGAAATTATAGTTGAGCGTTTCGCTTGATGAGTGAGGTGTACTCAAGGTCCTTCTCTTTCCGATTTTTTTCCTTATATACTCTCCTCCTTTCCCAACCCATAGCTGGAAACACCTGATCCTTATGAATGTTGATGGGTAGCGATGGTCATAATTATTTTAACCTCATGATCGTATATAAACCATAAATAAAAGTTTGCTTTTGCCAGGATTAGTCTTTGGTTTCTTCGATGTAAGCCGTACATTGTAAAAAATAATACTAATACTTTTTTTATGGTAAAAAGTAACAAACGAGCAAGCAGGTTACCTCATGTTAGGTGACCGCTATCCATAGACATCCGCAAAAAGCAAACGAGTTGAAAATGCGTTACCTACTTTTAATGGAAGGGATTGACAGGAAAAAGGATGTTTCATTTTCCTATCCTTCCCCTCCCCGTCCTATTTCCAACTTAGCCTTATTAGGAAATTATGGGAAAGGGAGGAGGACCGAAATTGGCCTTCCGGCATCTCACTCGTCAAACGAAACGCAGAATAGTTCCACTTCAAGGCTGTATTCTATGATGTGGTATTTCACCGATCGAGCCAGCCCATTCGTGCAACAAAATAAAAACACGTGCATATAATCTAGTTATCACAAACATATGATTCATAACAACCTGGAGAAAAATCACAAACTAAAAGAAGCCAACTTTGGCAAAGTAATATCTACGTAAGACTCATAGCTTCAGTATAACGAAATATTGGTCATTTGCCAATAAAATACACCGCAAAAGTTATATTAATCTAGTTAGGGCTTGAGATCTACCATTTGACTTATGATTTTTTTTAGGATCGTTAAGTCTACACATTTGTAACAGTTTTTATTAATTTGTTAACTATGTTTAAACAAATGAATATTTTTGGAAAGATATAACACGAAAATATCACAACGTTAATGTTCTCGTTAATGCAAACCCTCGCCCGGTTTCAAATACCTTCAGAGTACGTTTCGAAAGAAAATCAGTTCAAATAATTAATACATATTTGGCAATTCTTAAGGAGGTGCTATTGTAAGGGCCAATTTTCAATCAGCAAACCAAGTAAAGATTAGGTTTTTAAACTTAGCTTGTTAAATAATCCCCTTCCTTTTGCAAGTTATTTGGATAATAAATTGAACGTTGGGAATTCTTTATTCAAATATTTACTATTACTTTCAACGAGAGTGAGTTGGGCGTTTGAAGATATGCAAATAGAATATTCATGTCGGTTTGTTCTTGCGGGAAGTTTGGGGAAGTTATCTGTGGCATTTGCATAACTTTCGTGTTAAAAATAATATTTTGTCCTTGGCGTGACCTCACTCCATACCTTTAATCTTCCTAATCATTGGAACAGGGCGGTAAGTGATTTTTCCGTCTCTAGCGTGAGGTCATCCTCATTTTATGTTAACGTGGTATCACCAGTTAACGAATCCACCACCTGTCTTGTTGACCCATTCCATTTGAGCTATTTCTTTAAAATCTTTGTATTAAAGAATATGAGCTCATCTACTATTCCAATCCGATAAGACAAAGGCTAGAGCAATCGCTATCAGTGTGTCTCAGAACACATAAGATATTTACATTATATATTATAGTGTACATATGCTATTACTATTTTATTGAGAACGTGATAGTTTTTATTTTATTTAAAGCAAATATCGATAGTAACCGTTCGGTGTTTGCGGCCTGTCCATCGGCACTGTTGTTCATTAGGTTAGTGAGGATAGATACGCGCGCCGCGACCGCAGTACTGGCGAAGTCGCAATACACACCTGGTTAACGGTTATATTTAACTCGTTTTATATACTACGATAAAAACCGCATCGTTTTAAAGTACTTGATACATACGAGATAGCAAAAATGGCTAACTCATGTTCCAAGAGTTTCGCTGGAACAAATTTATCGGCTTTCAAAATACTTATTAACATCGTTTGTAGGTTTTTAATCCAATTTAAATATATAATAAACCTTTCTCAGAAAACAAACAACAACTTGTCATTGAATACCAGAGAAATTACCATTGCGTATGCGCCGCGAAAGTCGAGAAAGCGTAGAACGTAAACCAACACATAACGAATCGACCTGTACCGAGTAATCTATTGAGCTAGGAGCCTTTAATAAACTAAATGGATGAAATGTGAATACGCCGGTTGAACACGGGTAGCAGTGCTAACATATTTCTTATGTCGTACCAGCTTGTAATAAGCTTCTTCTTTGACAACCCAATCCCACCAATTTACAAGAAACCTCAATAAATATATAATAATATTTCACACGCCGCGCCGTTTCTTGGCCCAGTGGTTTGGGCTGTGTATTGATATATCAGTCAGTCAGTTCCTTATTTTATATATAGATAACCTTACTGATGAATCACTCCGTCTATATTAAAAAAAGTATGATAATCAGTTCAGTAGTTATTTTTCGCGTTCAAACCGTCAAAGGCGGCGAATGGGACTTATGTTTTGTGTATATAGTATATCATTACACAATTACAAGCGCAGGATGTTTATATAATGACTAAAATAAGATACTACCCACGACTTTGAAACATAAAGCCTTACAGCTTACATTTCGACAATTGCATAATGCTAAGCCGCAGACTACTTAAGTGAGAATAATTCTGAAATCAAATTTACCTTATAGTGATAACATGGTGAACCTGATAGCCATCTGTATAGCTAAAGAAATAAAATTTTAACGTACCCGGCATGTCGATCGGGTATACGTTTCACAGATTAACTGTATATTGAAGCGGATCTTCAATAAGCGCTATAAAATTTTACACACCATCAAAGTGTCTTAGTCAGGTTTTACGACCCGTCAAGCATTACAACTCACTACAAAATACAAGAGTGTATGATCCATGAACTAGTGAGCTATAAAGACGCGAGTAAAAGTACACACAGCTGAGTTTACATCGACGATATTACAATGTTTGGCAAATAGTTAATGACTGATTTCTAATAAGTAACAATCAATCACAACATAGGCAATCGCTTGACATTGTCAAGTCATTATTTTGTGACTAAAAATGAACAAAGAAGAGACGCCTGTCAGCAGCCTGGAGGCAAATCCATTTAAAACCATAAAATCCGATTAATTTGATGTTTTATCTTATACCCATTTTCCGAAAAGTCAATTATACGGGATATGAGAATTGGTATATGGGTACCTGATTTTGTAAACGAACTATCCAAGTATTTGATTAAAGTAATTCAAATTATCTAGTGCAAGAAACATCATACAAAGTAACCATCCCAACTAATATAAACGCGATTGTGACTTTGTTACGTTTTAACTCCTTAACAACTCAAGTGATCATCATAAAGTTTTCCACACAGAGTGTATGGGAGACAATGACCTGGGATACTTTTATCCCGAAAATAAAACTGTTCCCGAGGTACATAAAACCTTAATTAACAATATCGGTTACCATGGTAATGTTTCATGTTTCGACAATAGCAACTTTTTGGCTCATGTTACCTATAATTCTAAATCATACGCGGATTCTTACAAAAATATCATGCGTCGAAAATGAGAAACGAATGCCTGCGAAGCCGATTGCTGGCTGTATTGTGTTAAAAGTTAAGGTTAAAAATGCCAACTAAAGCAAATTAAGCGTCTCCGTCTGCGTTTATAGTCGCATTTAGTCTGTATATGAGTCCAAATCGATACCAAAACGCAGACGGCAGTCAAAAATAAAGCAAAGGTTTAAAATTCACGAAGGCCTATGCCCGGGCGAGAAGCACAGTCTGTCCGTTCGAATGTGTATAGAATGTCGGGACTGACAACAATGGCTCGACAACACAACGCCAGACGTTCATTCAAAGAGGACGACACGTGATAGTGCCCATTACTGTAATCTCTTGTTATGACTAAGCGAACATGTGGAATATTTTTTATTCTTAAGCACGTACATTCAAAATCAAATATTTCATTAAATTATATTAAAAAGTAATTTCACTTGTTTATCAAATTTTATTGATAACATATATAAATACAATTCAGTATGTTAAAAATATTGACCTCATTTGGCTGATGATACATATGCATACATTTTCGTCCACATAAGGTATCTGATTATTATATAAATTGTGTAGGTATGTATTTATATGTAGCACCATCTGAAATTTTCGTCGATAATACATTTATGTACGAACATATAATATGCTTCGGCGAGATAAGTTACAGAAGCTAGAACCTTCAAATACAGACACTAAATCACTAAGAACACTCAATATTATTTAATTATATACTCAGTATAATTTTAGTTATCAGATAAGACATTTATACACAAGTGAACATGGATCCGGTGCCCAGTCGAGTATCGAGCGTACGCGGCGACTGCAACACGGCCTTATCCCAAGTCGCCGCGTGGAAACGTGACATGTGGTGACTATTAACCTAGATGCAAGCGTCGTCAAATCTCGGATAGAATTCAAATTTAGTTATAATGGTCACGGTTTCAAGTACTGGTTATAATGTCTACGTTGCGCCGTTGATTGTAGGTATACTATGATTCTACACTATTTCTATTGATTGGGTTGACGAGTCCTTTATCTTATCCGTTTCAATTGCTATGTCATTACGCAGCAGTGTGTGGAATTCCACCGAAGGGAAAGGGTTTTTAAAAAATCACAACCGTAAAGTTTCAGGGTCTCGCAATAGGTTAACGACCAACCCAATATTGGGACCTGTGAAATGCAATAACTTTTACTGTTTACTCATGTAGGATGTATAAACATTTAAAGTTCAAAAAATACTAACCGTCCAAAGAAAACTTGGAAGTTGTAGGAATTCCATGAAGCTTTGTCCGAAAGAACGTATTGATTTATTTCAAGAGTATATTAAAGTTATAATTTTGGAATAAAGATTTAAGTATGGTTTCACTGCGAACAGCGATTGCGATATTTTTGAGTTCCAATTACTCGTAGAAACGGGTCAAGTCGCTCCGTTGTAGATATCTTAAGCTTCGCCTGGACTGGTAATTTTTCACCGCCTGTTCAAAACAACTCAACAACTCATATTTATAGTGTATGCGTAATAAAATACCGTTTGCGTGCTTCCTACGACTTTTTTACTTTGAATTGGTCGGTATGAAGTGACAGATGGTGAGTTTGTAACCGTTTTAGGAATCATGCAATATGGTACAGGAGACTTAATAAGTAGTTGGTATGTGCTAGGCGCTATTTAATTGGAGATCTTTTATAGTGACTACTAAATAAGTTTGAAACTATTGAATATATTTAAAATAATTATTTTATATTAACAAAATAATAATTAATTTCTGATTCAATTAATCAATATAAAAATAATTACTTATGATAAATTATTTAAGAATATTATTTATCTATTTATCATGCTGTAAGAAGAATGTTTTAAATAAGACTTACCTAAAAAACATAAGCAATAAACTTTTTGATACGTTTTAATTAAAAATGTGTATTAAATAGCATATTGCAAGATAAATATACCAATCTACTTACATATAAAATGAAGTAACTAAAAATGTATGTACGTTGACACCTACTCATTAGACGGTAGCTTATAAAAATATAAGTTCAAAGCTTCCCAAGGCTAAAGTTCGTTATCTCTAACCTTGAACTTTCACAATATGGCAAAGGGCAAACGTTAGCGCGGCTGATATTAACATCAGTATTCCGGAAAACATTATACAAGGGGGTGGGTTGTGTAGACGTTGTTGCGTTGCCATAGCAACGTCGACACACGTAACGAGCGAGATTGCATCCCGCGAATTTGCTTCGATATTCCCCAGCCCGTTTTATAGTCGAAAGACTCGTAGGCGGCAGCGATAAAGAGTCTACATCTAAAACTTTCACGGTGTACGCGTTTAAATTTTTAATGTACACAAGCAGAGAGGTACTTTCGTAAATGTAAATTATGTTTAAGCCAAAGCTTATTTATACTAGCGTTATATAGTGAAGACCTCAGTACGTCAAAGCGAATTTTCGTTGTAAAATCCTCAAAATTAATAAATATGCAATACAATCGCTCTTTCTGACATCAGCTTATGAACGAAAGTATGAGATGTAAAGAAACGCATAATACACATTTTACGAACGAACCAACACACCCAATAAGTAAAGATTTTTGGTGAGCTTTAAAATACGAAAGAATACATTGATAACAATAAGGATTTTAACAATATGTAAAAGCAAACACAGAGTCCTTACCATTCTTAACATCACATCAGACAGTAACAAAAGGTGAGATTGTGACCAAGCCGGTTATTATCACAAATAGAACAACCATATCTAGACCAAACAACGTTTGTCCCGATTAAGTATTGAAACCGGAACATCCGCGATATAATGAGGTTATGTTGACTGATGGATATGTACAATACAAATACACATATTTACGTAACAATAATTATACCATTTTAAAGCAAATGCTCACAATTTAACTAGTAGAGAACCAGCCACAGCAGTTGTTACAATGAGTGTAGTGACGTGTGCCCAATCTCCTTCTCATCTATCATCTCTCATCATTATCTCTCCCTTCCTTTGAACTCCTCCTATTTCTTACATAAAGAAGACCTATAACTAGACTCGGTTAGTTAAAAGTTATAAATGTAGCAAAAAGTATAACTGATCCATACATATTTTTCTCTCGTTGCCGACCAGTATTGATCCCGGGACTATCACGACTGAGCGAACAACCCCGCAGTATCGCACTTTAACGCTACATGAGCATTAATATTGTTATTGCTTGCGCGACTTTTATGGTTTCCCGACCCCTACAAATGGTATCCCAATTGCGCGTTGGAATTTATTGGAATGGGGAAAACCTCCCAAGTTTATTGCATGCCTAGAAAGACGTGGTTTTATTCGTGGGTATTTGATTACATAATACCTATATAGAAACCGCGACCTCTTTGAAAACAATTGTCACTGTTAATATTGATCGAGCTACCTCGGAATTTTAACCTTTGCTACTATTACATAAAGGCTTTTCGTCGATATTTGCATATGGGAATTATTGTTTTGCATAATCGGAGAACATTTTTAGATCAGATAATTTTATATACATTGAAAATAAACCTAAAGGTAGGCAAAATTAATTTACGTAAATAGTTAAAATAGTTAGTTGTAGCAAAAATGAGTGGCAGTGTTGATAGAGGACGCCCTAGGAGAACTTATGTCGATCAAAGTGACCTACTAAAAAAGGACGATATAAGGAGCACCCATAACCGACGAGTTTGTATGCGTAGATGTATTAATGTAGAAGAAGCGAGAGAGGTGTGCCAGGATCGCGCCAAATGGAAATCCATGGTCTCTTTCTACCCCTCTGGGTTACGGGCGTGAGCGCATATTTAAAATACTAATGTATATTTTCAAAATCAAACTGTAAATTAAAATTAAACGTACAGACTAAAATAACGATCAAACGATATTTTTTATGATAAATATTTAATAATTGCCGGTCAGTTACTAGTGTTTGAAGTGTCAAATACTGTTATGATTTCACCATATTACTTTTGACATAAAATAATTTTAATAATTTTTCATAAGCATTACTATGCAAGTAAAGTGTAAACTATAAAATTTAGTTTGTCGTTCAGTTTACATGTCAGTCGAGCATATATAAAATATGAGTTTGAATTTTGTATTCTAGAACAAGCAAGCTACCATTAAATTAAAAAAATATGAACCGTAAGTTCGTCAGCTTTCGTTTTTAATTTAAAGTGTTAGTATTTACTATGCGTAAGTCAAGACTAGTCAAGACTTTAAGTATTTGAAATATAATAGTGTAAAATGAGCAATTCTTGTATATTTTTACGGGGCTATATCGGAAACGGTTAAAATATTTGGATAAAATTTTCTATTTAGGTGCAGTTTTTCTTTCGTACCTTGGTACCTTGAGATTCTATAGAATCTTATAAGATGTCGCATATGTCCTATACGAACAGGCAGACGAAAAGTGTATGAAGCTCGGTTTACAGCTAGTTGTTATATAATTTTAAACAGCGCTACATTTAATAAGACAGTAGCTGTTCGTTCTCGGTGTCACCGGGTCAATGTCAATTTTCAACACAGCGCGATAATGATAAAAATATAGGCAGCTGCGTTACGTTTGGATAATGTAGATTTGTGACAGAGGAAAAGTTATGATCTGAAGACTCAATGTTTATTCTTTACAAACAAATTAATAAATATATAAAAAGTGAATTCAGCCATTAACATTATATTTACTGTTATTATTTTCAAGGATCAGTTTAAAGTGTAAATAAATGTTTGTTTTAAAGTAATTTAACATTTAACTTTAATAATATGCGCAAACAAAACGTTTCGATTCATAATTCATTTAAGATAAAAAAGTATGTGAATGAACTTACAGTGAAAAACAAAATTAGAAAGCAACTCGCGGTTACAGTGAATGGGTAACGCTTTAAGTAGTGCAGACAACTTACGCAAAGCCTAGACAGACGATCGTGTTACGTAACAAAATTACTAGGCATCCGTGTCTAGTCGCTACGTTTTCTTTACATACATCACAACACCTACTAGAAGTTTAAGTCTAGTGCAGGGGTCGGCAATAGAAGTACCGGTCGACGAGATAAGGATTGCTAAATACAGTGGAACTGCCCGACAAACCATTTGGAGGGCGGTGTCGGGCCATCGAATTTGTCGGTTCATAGAACTCTGCCACAGACCCTCTATAGTTCGACTTGTTTTGAAGTGGAGTGCCTTGTAATCCGATGTATTACATATCCTACCACTTTGATTACTATAACCCACGAAAAATATCACCCTCCTGTCAATTGGGTGAAAATAAACACTGTAGAAACCTTCAGCTAATCGTATTACCCGAATAAAGTAAATAGAATTCCCTGTCTACACTAGGCCTTAATTAAATTCGTCTCCCGTCCCAAATAACATTAACTACCCTAAGTCATCGAAGCGCCGAGCGTTAAACGTTATAGTGCTTTACAAATTGTCGCTATAAATCTTGTATAATGGCTTAAACAAAGGGTATATTCGAATGTATATAGTAAGAGTTAGTTTAAATACTTTTGTTTGCGTTTAGCCTATCCTGAATTATAGACTACTGGCTGTTGTCCGCGGCTTCACACATTCACTTCTCATTTTTCACGTTGGAAGTTTTTGTTAGATGATTCCGCGTATCAAAACTTCAAATTATAGGTAATGTATCGAAAAAGTTGTTATTTTCAAAACATGAAACCTTAATACGGCAATCGATTTTGTTAATTGAGGTTTTGTGTACCTTGAGAACAGCTGTATTTTCGGGATAAAAGTATCCCAGGTCATTGTCTCCCTGACAATGTGTGTGCAAAATTTAATGATGATCGCTTAAGTCGTTAAGGACTATTCATAATTAGTTAAGAGCTAACATTATCTAAACATAAAACACGGAGTTTTACAACAGTTTTTTCCAAATAAATAAAAGTTTATTTATTTTATTTAAGTTATAAGTAAATCTTATATAGCTTAATAAATACTTTTCAATTTAAGGACGTATTTAAAATTTTAGTAAAATATAAATTCACCTTTGTTATTACATTGTATTTTCTCTTTGAACTAAGGAAATGGAAGGTAAGGAAATGTCTATGACGATATATTCTCATTTTCTTCACATTATAAACTAACTCAACATTTTAAACTAAAATTCAAAATTGGCTCACCCGTTGTCGCGTATTAGGCCAAGATCAAGTGAAAACCGGTTTAGAAAGATTTGAGTACTTTTATAAAATCAACAAAGTGTAAGCGAATTGTCTACTGGACGCGAATATTTTTTTCCAAGACAGATGGCACGTTAAGACTCAATAGACTGTAAATTGGACGACCAGGCAAACTTATTTGGACATGATAGGTCACGGCAACGTGTGCTCATCGCCGTTTAGATCGAATCGAATATTTGGAACCGGGAACATTTTAAAACTGCGAAGAAAACAGCGGTAAAACCAGCAACTGTTGCACAAATGGGTCTTTTGGACCGGAGAACTGCCAGAAACTTAGAGAATAAGAGCGTCAAGTAGTGGTCAGTTTTCTGTGTGTTGTTTGATGAGAATCTTGGCTTTCCCACTCTTTCTGGCTAAAGAATAAAGCTGGTAAACTGAAACCGTAACTCTTTTTATTGTTCTCGATGGTGATAAGAAGCGGTGGTCAAGTGACGTCGGATGTTATATAGCGTATATCGATTTGGATCTTGATTTTTTACTTCGCGTACGTTTTATATGTAACCATACCCGTATGCCAGGTTAGCAGATAATCAAAACATTCAAGTAACAACACAGCTCTTGATGGCGTCCGGCGACAAAGAGTATAAATAATTTTATTACAGTAGCACAGTTCGGGCGTGCGAGCGGGTGGCGGGTGAACAAACTTTACTGTGCACGTCCCCTGAAAGCTCGTTCCGCCGATGTAAACATCGCATGTCCACGCGCAAACTGCTAGGGCTGCCGATTATCTTAGTTTATAACACGTTAAATATATATTAACTACTGAAGATTGAATACAGCTAATGAAGAAGCATTAATAATGCATAAATGGATAAGTTTCCGCGTTCAAATCTGGCGACATCGAATTGAGTTGAAGTTAAATGGATAGACAGTTGGATCACAGTGGAATGGAGACGGGTTCCAGAGATAGGTTCGTCCATAATGGGGCAGATAAAAAGGTCGTAGCAATTAGTTATTTTTATTGGCGAGTTTATTGTCCATTTGTTTTATTCGCGTACATCCTTATTTATAACAAAACTATACTAACACATGTTAAGATAGTTCAGTCGACTTTACAAACAACTTTAAGTGATGTACAATTAAAAGTCAAATACAATTAAACTTCATTGACCATATGGCACAAGCATTGCGGAACGCCATGCGACAATATATGTACTTTACGAAAGATAAACCTCGCCCCAGAGTCAAATGTTACATAACATAAGTTGTTAGCGTGTGCGTGTGTATATGTTAAACTATTTTTGTTCGAAAAATATTCACATTGGGTCGAGATGTCAATGGGTACTGGTAATCACTACCCATTGACATCCCACGGAAAACCGTTTGAAAGTGTTCCATAAAAAAGTTAGCTTCTACGGCATGACGACGGAAAAAAAAGGTTATCATATATGCTTTGCTACCCGTGTGAAACCGGGGCGGGATACCTGTATATAGACCTATAGCTTGTTCCCTTAGCGGGTATTAATAAACTGGCATGCTTACACCGATATAGCACGGCTGAAAGGGTCCACCGGGTCACCGGCCTATGTCATGCAACACCTCGATACTTCATTAAGCCTGACCTGACGAGGCTAGTTAAAACTGTAGCGAAAGTACACAGCTGTTGATGGACTTCTAATCTGCATAGTGACTGACATTGTAAAGTAATTACTTTAGTAACAATGCGATAACACGTAAAAAGGTTCATGCACCTAATGTTGGCGTGAATCATTGTACACTTTATTTAATTTTTATGACAAGCATTTATTCAGAACAGGCAGGGGTAACATATTTATTACGATATAATTATTAATAAATAAATAATTAATTGCATTTAGAAATTTTATCTTAGAAAAATTAATTTCTTAGACATGTTGCCGATGTGACATAGTCCAGTTTGCCTCGAAACTTTTTAACCTCAAACAAATACGTGGAAGAAAGTGATTTTAACACTATAAATTATCTTTCAACCTCAAACATTAGAATTATAGTAATGTAATGTTGAGACAGCGTAGGAGTTTTATACATTCATTAAAAACAAATATCTAAAATTTTAAACAACGAATTTATAGAAATATTTTCACGGTTAGAGAAAGCGAGAAAGTGTCTGCTAAAGAGCTTTCTCTATTTCCAAAGTATAAGAGTAGATTGTAAGTAGGTCAGGGTGGGATTGTGGCCGTGGGAGCCCTATTATTGCACGATGTCGCGACACGAATACGGTAATGAGCCCACTTCTCAATTTATTGTTGTGTTAACAATAGTACAGTTCATCGGTACACCTGCGAGACGAAAATGTATGAAATATTATATTAATATAAGATGGCAAAGTATGACCTTGTCACCCACTACATCACAGTAGAATTTATGGAAACGAGCTGAATGTAAGCGAGTCTTTCCACGACTTGATCGTTATCAATCTGTTCGAATCCATCCAATCGGTATACAGTTTCGACTCGAACCAACCTTTCTATCTATTTCTACTTATTTGCTTCAAATTTCCAAGTATAGTACAGTCTGCGCATACAAATTACTGAATGGACCCTTCGAAAAGGTCAATCACCCATTGCACGTCACCGGATAGACCCAGCGGTACCCTTTGCTGCATAAATTCATTCAATGCGAGGCGTCGCATAAAATTTGGCAGACCCTTTGCAAATGTATTGCGGCAGGAAGTCGATGTATGTGGCAAACGAATGCTGATAGACGAATTTGAATTGTTTTTTTTTATGGAATAAGGTGGCAAGACATCATAGACATCCGCAATCACATGTATTGCAGATGCGTTGCCTACCTTTAATGGATAGAGGAGGGCATAGTCAGGAATAAGGATAATTCCTTTTCCCCGTTAACCCCACCCCTTCTAATCCTCTTCCCGTTCCCATCCTATCCTTATGAGGAAAGGGTGGGAAGGTGTAGACTGAAATTAGGCCTCCGGCACCTCACTCATCAGGCGAAACGCAGAATACTTCTACTTCACGCATATTTTTTTGGTAAATCGTGGTATTTCACCAGTCGAGCCGGCCCATTCGTGCAACAGATGTTGTTGTTGCGGGCTCTACCACTGTTATTCAAAAGAACAAGTTTATGTTTTTAGTGAAACAGATCATTGACCTCTTTTTACTTTAATAAACATCATTTTAAGATATATTTTATATAACTATCATGTCCAAACTAACAATCCTATTTTCCGTATTAACTTTAACTTTACCGTAATAACGCAAGCAAAGCATCAGTTCACGATTTTTCTGACAGTTTATAATATGCCTAATCCGATTACAAACTGACTAAGTTTAAAATTGTCTCGTATTCGCTGATAAGTTTAAAATTATAAATTATTTTTTAATTCATCAATTCCTTTATTACTAACCCATTTTTAAAAAATGGGGTATCTCATATTTAGACTACGACGAGTTGATGGATACAGCGAACTCTATACCTTAGGTTACAGGGAGATAATGTTTTGCCTCACTTACCGTAAGTTTCCACTAGCGTACAATCGTGTCGCACATACATGACAATATGTTTTATGTGAATATTTTAGGTATAACCTACAATTATAATACCAAATAACATTGAATACTTAAAAAAGGAATTCATAGTCAAGTTCAACGATCTGAAAGTTCACGAAGTTAAGCAAAGATCTGAAGACCTGACCGTCAGATCATAAAGCATAGGTACCCACTGAGCTATTACTAACTAGTATTAATAACTCATTATTTAAGATAATAATAAGATAATTATAAGAGTTCCAATCTTAAAATATAATATTCTTTGACAGTTTTCCCTTATTACCACTATACCATATTACTGTTGTGTATTACATATATAAATTAGAACGTTATGACATTGATCTTTGAATCGACAAGCGTAGAAGTTCAATAAAACCCGGGTGTCGTGTTAGACGCCTGCTTCAACTATAAGTATCGGCGATAACACAATGAATACCAATTGACTTAACGGTAGCTTTGATCACATTCTCATTCCATGCTAGCTGCGACAGAAACGTTAGCAGCAAACATGTATTTGGGAGACGAAATATTTTACCACCAAATCACAATGGTTATGTCACAATTTGAGATGTTAAATTTTTATTTCTTCTCCGACACTTGCTGTTGGAATGTGAGAGGAACAGATCGTGTTGTTCCTCAACGATTTAAAGCTCAACACAATGGACAGTCCATTTTATACAAACCCTTATACAACCAGCTTGTTTCGTGAATAATGATACTACGTGTACGTAACCAAATTTGAAAAAGTTACTATAGGGTTTCCGTGTCCTTTTGGATTGGATAAAACCCCAAAAAATAGATAAAACTATTACTATGATTATCAGTTAAAAAACTTCCACTGTGGGACGAAATCACATTTTTTATAGGAGAATAGGGCAAACAAGCTACGTCCAAAAGTTAAGTGATAACCGCCGCGCTAGAACATCCGCAACACCAGAGGAACTGCAGATGAGTTGCCGGCCTTTAAGGAAGGAAAACGCTCTTTTCTTATTGGACCCAAAGTAGTATTGGTTTGGAAATACCGCTGGAGACTGCAAATCATTTCACAAGGCGAAATATATATTTATTATACAAATGCCCTAGAACGGCGACGGCGACAAAACGACCCACCTATCCTAAAGCTTAGTTATGCTGCGTCGTCTTGTACTTGGAAATGGACCTTCGTCGGTCCATTTTGTGATGACCGAGGTCACCTTGGCAAAAAATCTGTTGACAGATACTGATGAAGGGGATTTCATAATACATTTCCGTTATACACCAGACACCAGAGACACCGAAATGTAACAAAAAACGTTGAAAAAACTATTTTTTTTTGTTAATAATATACGAAACAGTAACACACGAGTATAATTTAAAGGCACAAATGTAATGATATTACAGATTAATCTCTAGGGGAATCCTTAATTATAGTTTTTGCGCGCAACAACAATTGGGTGTGAACAAGCTAGGGTGTATGTAGATTATACCAGCATGATATTTTTTCAGAATTAATTTACTACACCAAGCGTGTTTATGTGTACATTGAAGTTATGTCTTTTAGTTTTTCAAGCTTAAAAAATAAGGGAAACATGTCTTTCTAAGAAAAGAAGAAACCAAATATTTTATTAATGGATTCGGTTGTTACCTGAACTAATTTCTAACAGAATACTTGGAAGACTTTCACAAATTTACGAATCGTGATGTAAAATATTCAAACGTTATTTTTAGTATGTACATACTTTGAACCTAAAATAATCGGGTAATATACCACGATGTACTCAAGGCACGATTTAAGGCGTGTTCGGTATGCGCGATGTTTGAAAGGCTTCGAGTGCGAACAGGCTCGCGTTTTGTCCGACGCCCACGCGCAGGTGTGACTGGTTGGTTAAATAGCGACGCCGTTTAATTTTAAGATGAAATTGAACCATATTGTTAAGGAAAACATTTCTGACTGTATACTCCTAATACCTAACTAATAGATCAAAGACAAAACAACGATAGCCGATTAACACATCTTAGGTAGATGAATGGCAGTCCAGTCTGACCAAAGTATTTTTGGTCTATTCCAAACTATGCGCTACACAAATCGAATCAGTGCCATATTCGATATTGTAATCCACAATGACATCCACGTTGCAGAGGTTAGTACAGGATGGAAGAAGACCATAAGAGAGAAGGAAGAAAACACACACAGAGATAAAGTGTAATTACATGAAGCAAGTGCTAGCGGAACGGATTGCCGTTGGGGTCGGAGTCTTGGAATGGTTGCGAGAGCCCATTGGATGAAGGCGGCAGAGGACCGATCTTTGTGGCGTAGTCGCCAGCATTGGTTCAAGACATAGAGAGAGAGAAACAGGAAACAACTAAAGACAGACTTTAAAGATCAAAATTAAGTCTTTTTATGTGCATTTTAATCAACATTATCATGTGTAATACTTTTTTTGCAAAGTAACATATAACCTATATTTTTAAGCCTAATTAACAAGTCGCCAATAATTGCTATGTACGGTAAAATCATTGCATAGCTTGCCCTTAATGGGCAATTAATTGCCCCACTTTGGTGGCATTTCGTGAATCTATGCAAAGTGATCATTGACTACATCAAGGCTATGAAATGGACATAGATAAAGTTAGCTACCTTGCCGACTGCATTTTAGATATTTAAATATATTTTAATGCCTAAATAGGCCAAGATCTTTTTAAAAATTACGCTCTAATAAAGCGGTAGAAACATTATTCCCGACTAGCCAATATTCCAACGGACAGACAGTATGTATTATACAATATATGCTTTGATGCAAATATTACATAAAAAAGAATACATAATAATATTCAAACCAACGGACGTTCTAACGCTTAGTTCTATATTACATTCAGAACAAATAAGTCATGGCTGTAAGCAGTCACGCTTTCTGCTCATCCAACAGAGTATAGAAATATAAGAATATCTTATCTCTATGAAAGCAAAATAAGAACAAGCGCGTATTTATAGATCATTGAAAGGTGATAATTTTATAATACCTGCTTCGATTAAATTAAAACAAAAAGCTCTGACTCGGATATAACTGCTTTCTAAGTCAAGGAAGTTAAAGGAGGAAAAAGGTTTAAAATATTTTTAATTACTGTCTTTATGCCTTACCGTGTATCTTCGCCTCGGGAAGGCACGGCAACATAAAACCTCTTTGGTAATTTAGGGCGTTCCAAATTTAAAAATCGGTCACACTTAATTACAGTATTCTCCAATAGGGTTACTCACATCAACAAGACACCGCCAACACACCGGAACCATTCCACACTGTTGTTGTATCGCCACGACAACCCTGTCAGTACACGGTTGCTTATCTAACGACACGCGCACACCTGAAACAATGGATACGTTCATTTAATACCGTGTAAATATATGTAGCTCTTGTAAAAGTAAACACATGCATATGTATTTGACTTGTATATCTTCATACATATTTTATCTAAACCTAACATTATGATGAAAGGACCTCGTCTTTTAACGAAATCAATATATTTCACTTCTTTAAAGTAGTATTAATTAATAAAAAAATTATGAGGTAATTCAAACTATAATTTTGCAATAAGATAAAAATAAAAATAGACACCTGTAAACGTATTCAATTTTATCCTAAAAATATTAATGTGTTAGGAAACTGAATATCAGTTCAGGAAAGATCAGGAAAGTGAAGATCTATCTACCTAATATTTTTTTTAAAGAAGAAGGTGGCAAACGAGCAATCGTTCCATTCAATAGTAAGTGACCGCAACCGATAGGCATCTGCTACAACATGTTAATGCGTTGCCTACCTATTAACGGGCAAAGGGTTCCCCCCTAACAAAGGATATTTCCTATTCCTATCCATCCCCTCCTCAGTCAAATTCTCGTCGCCTTCTCATTTTGTCCTTATTAGAAAAGGATGAGAAGAGGAAGAGGATCAGAATTAGGCCCCCGCACCTCACTAATGAAACGAGACGCAGAAATAATAGTCGTTCTAGGTAATTGATCTAACAACACCACCGGGCTCTGTGCTTTATATAGAACCATAAAATATTTATTCACATAGCCTTACAATAGAAGCGAGTGTTGTAAAACGTATCCACTTTCTATTTTATGTCGAAACAAAGCAATTTATTTACAGACATGCAATACTCGGGCTATTGAATTATTGCGATCACGGTAGCGCTACAATCGACTAGCTTTTGATATAAACGGTGAATGAATGTTACCGGCCTGCCTTATAGAATACTGCACCTTAAAAATTCTATAGGTAATTTCTTGGTGTTCATTATTTCCTGAGGTAAACGGATTGTTGGTCTAAAATCATTGTAATGTGGATATTGTATTGTTAAGAGCTTGATTCTATCTCTTATTAGACAAGTAAAGCATTAATTAGAAATATTTAGTAATAAGTTTATATACGTATTATCTGGTACATGAGACATTCGATTGCTCAATAACTTGCTGTAATTATGGTTTGACGCTTTTGTTAAATAAATATAAACTAAACAAAAACTAAGACCTATTTTTGTTTTTAAATCAAAAGGCTGTATAACTTTAAAGTAGACTCTTAATTGTCACCGTTTCGTACTTAAGGTTTTAATTACATGTTCCCTTTGGGGCTCATTAAAGTGCACTGTATCTTGCGCCCCACGCGAAAATGGCAAATTTAGACGGGGTAACGACATAAAGTATTCATTGTGAATCTCTAAAACGTTCTTACCGCCTAAAATAACTATTCATTTGTATTTAACTGGCCTAAAAGTATCTAATTATTATTTATTGAGAAAAAATTGTTTATTACCATAATTATCGATGAATATTAAATTCATATTTCGAGCTTATATAGCTTAATGGCTAAATTCAAAGGTTTCGTTTCGAGGTTCGCTATTGCCGTGAATCTTACACAATCTCAACGTTCGTGTAATTATTAATAAGATTGTTACTGATATTTTTTTATAAAATTTACTAGCATTTATTACAAATCTAATGTCAAACGCTGGGACTATCAAACGAATCTTATATCTACAGAGTGCGCTCGAGATAGGTGAATGAAAAATTAATTATATGTAAGCGTACCGGGGCCTCTTATCGTCCTAAAGAAATTCTCAACTTCGTAGACGTGGAGTCGATGGAATTTTAATAAAAATCTTAATGCGTCGTCTTTAACACACACACATAGATTGCAATTTGCAGTGTTTATGTACACTAAACTAAATATTTAATATATTATAAGCAATTTCTTTTATAGAGCTGACGAGATTGAGATTACTGCTAGCTAAACATTTTGAATATCAAAACCTGAACAGCACACCACGTGTATGCTCTTCACCTAAAAATCTCTAAGACGATAAATCTTGCTTTTTTCATTAATTTCACTAGTGTACAGCGCGAGTTGTAGCATGACTCCACAATTTTCAAATTAAATTACAGGGCGCTTTAAAACGACACATTAGAAATAAATTTTATATTAGACGTAAGAGGTCATTGTCAGGTCACACGATAAAAAATATCGCACGCGGCGAAATAATGTATCACACGTAACAAACATTGATCGGCGCGCATGTAATCTAGGAGCGCGGGAGCGCACGACTACGCGCTTCCGTCCGTAACGTGTGTGGGTATCACAAAGACCATTATCACAATTGGCATTTTACAAGTCATAAGCGACAGCGGAATATTTAACTATTGTGATTTTTTTCCCATCTAATTAAAATTTTAAAAATTTTTCGATCATCTTCCATTGTTTTTGGACAACACGATCACAAGAAAAAACGATATTATTATGGGCTAAATATTTTTTGCCAATGCTTAGTATAATTTGTTTAACAAAGGTTACTGACCAAATTGCAGTTTAAGAAGTAAATTGATTTCAGTTTTAGTAGTTTAAAAGCATCTTGTATTTAATACAAAATCGTTCTGAATCCCATAATACTATAAAGCCGGTTTATTATAGAGTTTATGAAATAGTAACCTCTACCATAGTATAAAATAGTAACATACTAACATTTTTATCGATTATTTTCTATCAAAATAACACTTATACCTTGCGCCTCAAATCGCGTTTCTGTTGCCATCCGCCGCAGACATACCGTCGTGCATGACAAACCAAACCGCGCGTTTACTCATACGCACATGCCTAAACTGATGACGATATTGCTCCTGCCACATAAATATACTGCCGTTTATTGTGCTTATTGTGCAAAAACCATCGCATAGGAATAACTCAATAACTGTGAACTAATTGATTTTATAACGAACCCAAGGACTTTCAGAGCTAATCACAATTTTCATAACTTTTAAATCTCCCACGTTTTTAACCCTGCTGCTACATATCTTATTAGATTCGGATACAATCAGGCCCAAAAAGTAAAACAATTGGTTTAAAAAAACTCAACCGGAATCCGACTAACATCTGAGTAGTCTAATCGCTAAGCTACTACGCTATCAATTACTATTAAAAACATACATTAAACAATAAGTAAATTTGATTCTTGATCCATAATTATAAAAAAGAATGAAGCGATTTCGAAAACAATGTAACAACGGTTGTATTAACACTGTCACGGCCTTGTACCATGGCCCGATTACATCCTCAGTTGCTAAGTGATAGCATAAACCAAATACATATACTACAATGTAGTAACCTAAAAACATGATTATCGTAAAACTAATAAGGAAAGCCGATAAGACAACGTTGTTTTTTTTATCACTAATGGCTTTTGTTAGTCTCTGTGATATTCATTTCCGACGCCACACT
>JWHW01024526.1:411847-432813 GCA_000931545.1 Papilio glaucus | reverse complement strand
TCTCTTTTCTTTAATGAATCAATCTCACTCAGATCTAGATCGATATTGGAGCTGCTATGCTCTAAAGCGAATACAATATCTTTTTCAAACTGATCGATCTTTTCTTTTTCTTTTGTAAGATTCTCGTCATATGTGGACAAAAATGCATCCATTGTTTCTTCCCGTTTCTTCAATTCTCTGTATTTTTGGTGACGTTCGGATTTACCTTCTTCGAGATCCTAAAATTTTGATACATCCATTTTAGCATATTACAATTGAGACCGACAAAAAAGACATTCTTATAAATTCACCTGCTCAGCCTGTTCTATTAGTTCTTGAATTTTCGTAATTTGATCTTTTAAGTTTGCTGCATTACTGTCTAGTGAAGCAATGGCGGCATTATCTTCTCGAACCTGTAAAAATTTTTGTTAACTTTTCCATATTTTATCCTACAATATTCACAAATTCCTAATTGCGGTGATCTACAGAATAATGTTTTACTATTTACCTGTTGCAACAATTTCTCCCGTTCCTCTTGAGGATCCAAGCGGTTATTTATTTCATTCTTAAGATTGTCACGTTTCTCTTCGGCAGCCGCTAACCGTCTATGTAATTCCAACAAATGCACCTTTATCTATAGGATATTTTTATATAAATACGTAAGATTTTGTAAAAATATTGAAAGAAAATTAAGTATTAAAGAATGATCAACAAAGTTCGGAGTTGAACTAATTTGTTAATTATATCTGTACCTGTGACACGGAGATCTCTTTATTGAATTCTTCTTTCTCCTTAGTTAGATGATCGATTTGTGTTCTGGCTTGTTCTGCTTCTGCTCTTAAAGCGGCAGCAGTAGCTTCAAGTTCGTTATATTGTTTTCTTTGCTCTGGCGACATTTCTGACAATAGTTGTGATATTGTTGATTGCTCCTGTAAACAAATTATTTTTAAGAATATTTAAAAATTAAAATTATTTTTGGCTTTAACCGTAAAATATTATGTATATATGGGTATGTATGTATTTTGTGTATGTGTTTCCGTTTCATCATGAGCCCCTATAACCCAAATGGCTTGACCGATTTTGAAAAGTATAAGTGTCATTAAATTGGGTAATCTTCTTCGGAGTGTTTTAAGTATTTGATGATGTGATGAGTGATGGTTACTACATAGTCTGTCGTATTTTTAAATTGACTATAACTTGTACCTTATCCATTTGTTCCCTTAACTGCCTTAACTGGCTCTCCTTTCTTTGTTTCTCCAAAAACACCTGCTCGACCTCTTCCTGCAACTTTTTGTTACTAATTTCTAATTCTCTCGTTTGTTCTTCTACTGACTGCTTAGATGCTTCTCCATTAGCAATACGAATGGCTGTGTTGTAATCCGCTAATCGCCCTTGTAGATCTATAAAGAAACAAAAACTTTGTTTCGTGTATTATTGTTAATATATTCTGAATATAACTGGTAAACAATAATGGTGCTTTTGAATATGTCACAATTAGGGCTTAGTCCGGGAAGTATTCTAAAATTTCATCAAAATTTGCGGTTCAAGGTACTTTAAAAAAATCTTGAATTGCAAAAAGGCGAACTGATCTCAAAGCATCCGATTATTATAAACTGTAATCAAATTTTAGATCTAATTTAAATATTAGCGATATTACCTTTAGTTTAGTTTCTAAACAAGTGATAATCGACACATTTTGATGAATGCATCAAAATGTGTCGATTATCACAAAAAATGCAAGTAAATGTACTTGACCCACTTAGCAAAGATAAAGTGAAACCATTTAAATGCTAAACAAAGCTGCTGTTGCGATAACATACCAAAAGTAGATAGCTTATAGTCTATCGTCTGGAAAGATATGCTAAAGGAAGTAGAATATGTAACACACTTGACTAATCGTCACCTACTCTAAGGGAACGTACTCATAATTATTAATTAATTTTTAACTACACGACGGGTAGTTCTACAAAGCACCCATTGCAAAGATCTTGTATTTTCAATCAATCAGGTGTTAATTTTAAAAACTTAATTACTAATAATAAGAGTTTCAGTTCAATAAACATGTAATTATCTTTAACTTTGTATTCAAAGATTTTATGCGACCAATAATTAAAAAGGGAAAATTATTTACCAGTCAATTCCTGGGCGAGTTCTCTTACTCGCTTTTCGTAGTGTTTTTTTGCAGATTTTTCTCTTTCTCCGGATTCAACTTGCTCGCTCAAACGTGTTATCTCTGACTTAATTTCACGCACTTTAACCTGCATCAATTCTTCCCAGTACCTTTTGTCTTGAAGCTGCCTCGTGCGATACCCTCTGGCTGTACCTGTGCGCAGCCCTGATATGCCTTGTTGAGTTATTGGTCTGTCAATCTGAATAAATGGATTTCTCTTATAGTCATATTATATTGCCATCTTCTCACTTTTTACTTCTACCCCTTATTTGTCAGCAAATCATATGTGCAGCATACGTCAAAGGTACTTTTTAAATAATTTAAACTTACCATAGAGAATCCCGTCATTGCTGTAGGTTGGCGACTAGCAGTGGGTGGCGCGGGACCAAACCCAGCGGTCCCAAGCCGACTAGCCGTGTTACCGCGATACGCTGATGTAGGCCTCATGTTGCTGCTTCTGTGTATTTAAAACAGTCATTTCTGTGTTTTAAACGATCGGTCTACTACTACTAATTGATAGTTCTAAGATTGATAATAAGACATAAATATACCGATATAAATAAATATTCTACGTCTCAGGTTTAGGATATACCCGGGGTATGTTTTAAAAGTGCGATCGTAACCAACAGAGGATGGGCACAAGCATCAAAACCATTGTTCAATATATATAGTTTGGTAAATGGGTGAGTCTGTCACGATATATGCTAACGAGAGTAGTGCAATGACCCAAAGTAGGCGTTGGCCTCCGACAACAACTGATCCTGCGCCATCTCTCGCCAGTTTTGAATTTGAATTTCATGCAGGTCCTTCTCCATCCATCCTTCCAACGATACCGGTGTCGAGCCTGAGGTCGAGTTGCCGACGTCCGACTGGTCGTCCCAAACATGATATATCGCGCTTGTCCAAGTTTAAATAATCGAACAACCTCTGGTATGGTTAGGTTTCTTATATTTTACAATTCTGCTAAAATTACTTTTTGTGCATAATAAATTATCATCAATTAAAATACCTGGACACGGCGGATCCGCTATTCGTATATTCCCGATATCCTCTCCTGGACACAGGGCGCGGGGCGTCGGGCCGTCTGACCGCGCTCGCTCTGTCCACAACACTGCCCTCGGAAAAATCCATAACGATACGATCACTTACAACTTTAACTGGTGTAAGCGACGGCAATCTAATTAAATAATCGAGCTGATTGTCACGCGCAATAGCTTTGTTGTTTGGAGGTTGTCATGACAACGTGACCGATATGCTTTTGACGTGTTGGACATGCTAACAGACTATAAACTGATGATAATGAACTTTTTTGTGAAATTATTATTTTGAAATGACTTGACATGTTATGAATGCTAAATTTGTATCGAATTCTGTGCGACTCGGCCTCCTCGGCCATTAAAGCAATCGGGATTCCTTTCTCAAAATGTGTCCCACTACGTTCATCTTTCGCCTGCCTAAGGTTAGGGAGGGAAGTTATGAGTGTTCCAAGGAATATCCAGAGGACTGAAAACCTAAGGGCGAAAACCCACGATTTTCAATATTTTTTCTGAACACGAATATACTGACCACTGGAGGAAATTATTTTTAAGGGCTACCTACCCTACAAGTAGCTGACAGAACTCTGTATTGTCTGTTACCAGGGTGTCATAAACTATTTGGAATAATTTTATCGATTATTGGTACCCAATAGTAACAATTATCGATAAAATTATTTAAGCAACCCTTAGTACGTCGATTGCACAGTTTTAGTTTGCACGTGCAATGAATAAAATGCAATAGAAAATTAGCTAGCCTTAGCTAGCGAAGGAATGTGTTTTACATGTAATTGTAACACTTGCTAAATAAATACCATTTAACGAAGTATTTTTAAATGCGAGGAATTCTGCCACCATAACTTTAAACACCTAGATAAAATTCCTATACATTAGCATAAACACTAATTTCGACACAAGAACTTCCATAGCTGTTTCGAATTTAACTAGTAGGAGTCGACTAATACCGTTCCACTAAAAATGTTATTATTACAATTTTCTGAACTCTTAATTTTTATCTATCCCATTTGTGGCTTTGTTTTTAACGGTAGATTTAGATATCTAACTAAAGAAGTTGCTTCTGTGTTGCTTGACGGCATCCCGAGACATGAAACGCGGTGGTTGGAGCAGAAGCTCGATCATTTTGATGAGGAAGAAAATCGTACATGGAATATGCGGTATTTTAAAAGAATCGATTTTTGGAGACCAAACGGTCCTGTGATCTTATTTATTGGTGGCGAAGCGGAGGCATCTCCTGCCTTTTTGTACGGTGGTATGGCGTGTGACTTAGCAAAGGAAACGAATGGTGTGATTTTTGCATCTGAACACAGGTATTATGGAAAAAGTATACCCGTAAATTATACAAGTGTCAATGATTTACAGTATTTAAGTGCAAGTCAATCTCTCGCCGACAACGCACATCTGGTACGTACAATTAAATCAAATCCACTTTTTAACAAGTCCAAAGTTGTTGTAGTTGGCGGTTCTTATGCAGGTAACTTAGCAGCTTGGATGAGGTTGCGGTACCCAGATTTGGTAGACGCCGCAATAGCCAGCAGTGCACCTGTTTTAGCAAAGAAAGATTTTTACGAGTATCTAGAGAAGGTCAATGATGTTTATGAACAATACGGTACTAATAATTGCATAGCTAGCATACATAATCATTTCAAACGGTACGAAACATTATTTGAAACTCAAGATGGCATCGAACAGCTGAAGAAGGAAGAGAATATTTGCCCTGAAAATGATATGAATATACCAGAAAATAAACAAGCGTTTTTCCTCAACAAAGTTTCTGAATTCATGACGAAGGTACAATATGGTCGCACTCTGGATATTAAAAATCACTGTGAAAAACTTAATGAAACAAAAAAGAATTATCAAAACTCACTTTTTGATGAACCGAATTTTTGGAGAGTAGAGCGTCAATGTAACGACTATGATTTCAACAGCATGGTTGATCAATATTACAAAAATAAATCGGACTGGATCGCTTGTTGGACCTATCAAACATGTACTGAGTTTGGGTATTTCCAGAGTGCTTCTTCTCGTAAACAACCTTTTACCAACAATATCCCGGTGGAGTTTTTTGTAAAGCTATGTATGAAATCATTTGGTTCTAAATTCAACGATACACGAGTAGAGAATGGAATTGAAGAAGTAAACAATATGTTCAAAGGATTACACCCCAATGTTACTAAAGTGGTATTTGTAAATGGGGATATGGATCCGTGGAGTAGGCTTGGTATTTTAGAGGATATTTCTTATGAAGCTCCGGCTATAATTATTCCTCGTGCTTCTCACTGTCGTGATTTAGTTTTAAATATTAAAAACGACGAGGAAGAGTTAAAAGAAGCTGTAAAACATATAAAATATTTGATCAAGAGATGGATAGGAGTAGGAGAATTTATTTGAAGACAATGAAAATTGTAGGTACTAGATATTTTAGTATTATTTAACCTATTGGTATTACATCTACATACAACAATTCTATATCTAAATAATGAAAACGACAAATTTTAAACAATCAAAATGAATAAAAAATTGTGTAATAAATATATTATAAGTGTAAATAAATTATGTTTTATTTTCGTCCTCACTTTTGTAGGAATCCGACATAAATTATTGGAACAAAGTTATTAAATTACGGGGAATAAGCCTTACACTATTTACTGACATAATGTATTAAGCAATTAGAAGAAAAACATTGCGGGGTATGTTACATTTGTTTAGGTATGTTAAATAAGTATAATTATCTTACTAGATGGTTACGTAATCTTTAACGAACTTTATCTAACTTTTAAGCATCACATTTGATGCTAGGTTGATGAGGCTGCGTTCATACACTTAATAGCAGTTAAGTAACTTCGGAAATATTTATATTTAAATATTATATAGTACGAATTGGTATGACATTAAAGAAAACGTTCAACTGGAACTATGTATCTGGCAATTTAGTTTATGTAGATTTTGATAAACCACAAGTATAAGCACACAACTCGCAAAAGAACACCGCTTCCTACCCAGGATGATACGCGAAGCTATTGAAATTAAAAAAAAAAACATCCTTATTTCAATAGATGGCTGGCTACTACAACCGGCTTGGATTCCCGTGATTAATAAAATTAAATCTCAAACCAAGCATACAACTGCAAGACATCAAGATACAGTGAGCTTATTCTGCATAGATCGGAGCACAAATAATTAATGGAAAATAAGTGGGTACTTCGCCAGCAACTTTTGACATTGGGACGTCTGACACCTCAGTTCCCTCGTCCCCGTGACCATGAGCGCTGTAAGTACCCGAAACGACCCGAGTCAAAAAACGGAAAATAAACTCGTTATAATCCGTAAAATTAGTTTTATTCCAATATGAAGTATTTGCGTAAATATAAGAAATTACGTAGTATAAGGGGGCAAACGAGCTGCAGGTCGCCTAACATTAAATGATCACCTATGCGCAAGAACAATTGCAACCCTAGAGGAACTGCAGATACGTTGCCGAATATTGTTTTAATTGTAGTTAAACAAATTCTACTTACTAAGACAAGTTAGTACTGAAAAAGTTTTGCTGGGGGTTGAAATAAAAATATCGTATTTATTAGAAATAATTGTATATTTTATTCATACAGATTTTCCTTAAGATAGGTTACTCATTAACCAACACCCTGCGATATACGAGGAGGATGTTGATGTTATTCTAATCTATCGAATTCAATTCAGGGGCAATACCATTCTTTTTAATATGACAACATTGTGTGATAAAAAGATGAAGGAATGTGTCATCGCTGTAAAAGGACTGCATCTTTTTGTTGTTACAAAGGGATGGTCCTCATACATATTATTTAAAATGTATCGTTAATAAAATGTATACAAGTTTATTGTCATTTACAAAAGCAAATTGTATTTATCAATAAATAATTGCTTTTCAAAGTTCTGTTCAAATTTCGTCAAATAAAGTTTTTTACTAAATAAATCCGTGATGTGATTTGATTCCCATTCATGCGCATCAATATTATACATTCATGTGCGGATTGGTTTAATTAATCATTAGACTTTGAATTTTATTAAATAAAACAGGGCTTTTCGTACGTCTATATCGTTTAAAAGAAAATTACAATAAAATGGTAACACGTGTAGCACCTCTGAAAATATAATTTTGAATGTACAACAACGTTACATATCAGTTAAATATAATTATTAAAATATTATGTAAGTAAAGTTTAATAAAATTACACGTATAGACACAGTGTGAGTCTATAATGTATAGGTAATAAATTCATATCTCTAAAACAGTTTCAATATTTCAATAATTTTAAAACGTTTTAGACAATTTCGACTTTATACAATTGAGACTGATCAATATTTGAAAATATTTCCAAAAAATATTATATTCCAAATATATTTTGGTATTTGTATATCTAAAAAATATTATTGTCAAATTATTACTCTTACTATAATCATACAGTTACATAGCTAAGCTTTAAAATAATTGAGTATTGGTATATAAAATCAAAATGAACGGATATTATAGATATGCGACACGTATATGTTTTAAATACAAATTAAATTCCTTAAGTATAAAATCTCTAATAACTGAAATTGATCTATATACAACAGGTAATTATCGTTATTTTATAATAAAAGATACAAATACTATATCTAAAAAGTTATTTTTATGTTATAATAGATGCCTACACTATGTCCAGTATAAACCAGATCTAAATCGCATTAGCGATTAATTTATTGATATAAATAAGTTTACAAAAGTGAAAAATGACATTAAAATATATTTTTAAGAATTGCTTACATCCCAACCCTGTATTGACTAGGATTGATACCTAACTTAAATATAATACGTAAGAATAAGAGAAAATATAAACGTAAATAAGATTTTTTTCAATCTTTTTTAATCTGGCTAGTTTCAAATACAGAGAAAAAAAAATCAAATTAAAAAAGAAATTGAAAGTAACTTTGAAAATCGTATATTCTGACATCTACTGACATCTACATTATTATTGGCAGTGATAATTTAGATATACAAAGCATTTTACTTAAAAACGATTACTAAGAAAACTGGTAAAAGTATCATGTAGAAATTCATATACACGCTAATACGACAGTTGTATACATAAATCATAGTATAATCTATGCCCACTTTACAAAATATCGTAATTGCTAATAGGTTATAATAATATTGCCAGTATTATAAGAAAAATCATCGAGTCATTAAATTTACAATCTTAGATAAATTGGTCATAATCCGAACGAAACGAACCGATCTACGAACATTTTATAATTTACAACGAACACAAATATTTACAAGCTATCCAGTAATTATACTGTCACATCGATATTATTGAAATCTGAACGAATCGCGAATAGTTAAGAGATAATGATGCACCTCTAATGAACAGCTAAACTAGCACGTACGATCTTTTGATCACATTGCCTTAACATATGTCGCCCTAGTCCATTTACTACAAAAAATGATTTCCTATTTCTACAACATCGATGCAACGATATATCAGTGAGTGTTATAGTATAGTTAGTAGACCTAATAGGTCCCGTTTGATTTAATCCCATTCTCCAATAAACATTTGACGGGCGTGGGGCGCGGGCGGGGGCGGGAAGCCGCGTCCGGGTACCGGCAGGCGGCCGTACAGTGCGTAAGGGTCGTAGTGTTCGCCATCTGAAAATGAAAAATAAATTATTAGCTAATTTCAATATTGTAAGATGATAAAATATATATCAAGAATAACAATAATTAAAATCGGTTAGGTAGTTACCTCTTACACACATCCATAAAATCTTATAGAGGTGGATATTATAAATAATTATAATATCCACCTCTATAAAATATTACTCTTCAAAAAGTCAACTTACAAGATTAATTTCGATGATACAATATGTCGAATTATAACATATTTATATTGGTATTTTTAAATCTGATTTGTTTAGACGCCCCCTAAGAACCAACTTTAAGCAATCAGTTCTTAGCGGGCGTCTATATGGAAAGAGAACTTTTTCATCCTGAATAAAAAAATGGCGAAAATTCCTACTAAAATATTATTAAATATAGTCGTATATTTTATATTTGCAGTGAACAGAATATAAATAAATAAATATAATTTGTGCGTGTCAACTACAAGCGTGGTACATCGTGCTGTTCACGATCACGATCTCACGGCCGCTGCTTCGGAAACGTCTATGTAAAGTATTAGATGTTATTAATACAATTTATTGCACATACTAAAATTGTGATTCAATAAAAACCAAGTTATCGCTCGGTTTTTAAGTACAGTGTAAATTTATTAACTAAAGGGTGAAGCGAAGCTTGCAATGGCGAAGTCTGGCGGTGGTATCCAACCGCCATNNNATCACAGAGCGCGATAGTAGAAAGTAGGAGATAGACAAGAAGAAATTTTGAGAAGGTGAATTAAGAAAGGATCGAGTGATTTACAGAAGCGAAAGGCGTGGTGCTACCAAGCGAAGCGTAAAACGGAAAGATTTATACCAGGACTGCAGCGAAGAGTCCGCGGAGTTAAAGTGCGGGGGTTAGTCTCTATGTACACTATCGGGGCTGCTGGATGACCATGGGGCGCAGCTTTCGCTCCCTGTCGGGATAGAATTGAAACATCAGCTTTTCCTTTTTCGGGTTACGCTCGTACGCACCGATTCCGCTCTCGTAGGAGCGGGCGTGCCAAAGGGCTGCAGGCGGCATGGGCGCGTGGGCGAAGGGCGGCATGTGCGGCAGGAAGGGTCCGGGGTGCGGGTGCGCCACGCTGTAGCGCTTGCTGGGGACCGGCGCCTCCTTCAGCGTCAGCCGTTCCGTCATCGTCGGCAATACGTGCTTCGCCCCGTTAGCCTTCACGAAGTTGGGCACACGTGCGCGCAGCCCGCAGTAGTACGGGTCATCTGGAATTCAATTTTTTAGGTGCAAGTGTATTGGGGTTTTGTGTAGTCTTTCCCAGCTTTCTTATCCTATGCTACCAAGTATTAATATTTGTATCATGTATAAATATAGAAAATGTAACGCACCTACTAAAAGTACCTATTTAAAAAAAAAAAAACAATGTAGATAAAGAGATTACAATTTTATGTCAAACTATGCAAAAACATGTTAGTGCCAACATTGTACATGCTAACATAGCTTTTGGAAAATTGGTAATACGCGTATAGCCTACGATAAATCTAAGTAAAAGTCTGTATTCATAAATTTACCATTACACGGCCTTGGTCACTAACTTCGATGTCACGCAATAATATAAGCGTTATAAACTTAAGGACGAGACCATCTTCATGTCCAACATGTCGCAGTACCTATTCTCTGAACGTGTTCCATGTGTCCTACACGTGGAGACTGTCACCGTCCATGCCATACGTGTGTTATTGATGTGTATTCAGAGATATTCACGATTTTATCTTATACTGGACTCAACATGCTTTATATTAAGTCCGAGGGAGGACACGATAGCTTAGATGTTGGGTGGGCCCTTAATAATTCGGGTCCTGGATAGGAGCATTGCGAGGGACATACCTCTTTCTGTTACTGCTCGATAAAGCAAGTACGAGGCCTTAAGCAAATTTAAGTACAGGCCGGTATAAAAAAAGAACTGTTAAAAAAAAACTTTTTGTGATTTACCGACTGTAGTTATTTTATTTATATTTCATGATTCAAACATGTCAAAAATATTTGTTGTGTAAATACGGCCTTTCTTAGGCCTTGCCCATAGCTTTTGCTACCTTCTACTTCTTCTTCTTCTTCTATAATAAAGTAAATGATGATCTATCTGACTTAGATAAAGCGTATCTTCTGCATTTTCCCTCTCTACTATTTCGTGACTAAAACAGGTTATAATTAGTTAGATAAACGTGATCAGTTTCAGTGCACATGCTCGCTGTGATAAACGTTCCGCATCCTACGCCCCGTCAAATGCCGTTTCAAATATCAAGGATATACTAAAATGCCAGGTGAGGCGAGATTGCGACATAGTTCAGTATTGTCTCGGTAAACCTATGCCTGGCTGCCTGATGACTGGCACGAGGCGGCCGTCATTTTAGAACGTACCACTGTGAACCAAATACGTCAGAATTGTTTCACGGTATTTAATTGACTCAAGTTCGTTATTTATTAACCAATATTTAATGACTGCGGTAACATATTCGAAAAGGTACTTAATTATGAAATACTTTACTAATTTTAACATTTGCAAAATATATATTCCATCATCAATTTCTATTTCTTTAATTATAAAATCACAGTAGCACACAGCGCGCACCCGTTGAATCGGGAGAAAACTGAAGTAATAAATGCTAACTGTATTTGCTGGTTGTGATAAAAACGAACACATTCTGTGCGAAAACAAAAAGAGTAAATTTTAAATAAGTCTAGTTCAAACACGTATCTCATATTTTACAAGTGCCGCTGTAAATCTGCTAGTCGTGGACAACTCAGATTTATAAATGATGATTCGTCCGCATCGGATTATTGATATTACGATGTTCACACCACCGTGTAGCCGTTGTAAATAATGATTTTCGTGCATAAATCCTATGTATTGTCAAAGGCATTCGCTGCAGGAATACATCAAGAGGAATGACCTTGATAAACTACCTATTGTTACACGAACAGTGAATGTAAACAGAGATACTGACATGTGGTCGATTCTTTCATTAAAAGAATGCACTAAAACCTTCGACGTGAGACGAAACCAACTGCTATTATACGAAAGAAATGAAGCACATCTTTTGAAAACAAATATTATTGATTCCATAAGAATGGAAGTCTTGTGGTTGGATACTAACTTAAAAAAATCTTAACAATTTTGTGAAAACTAAATAATAATTAAAACTATTTAACTAGTTGATACAGTCATCGTGTAAAGGTAAATGATACTAAAGATGTATCAAATTAATGAGAGCAGCAGCTTACAAAGTTGACCTAGTAATTGATATTATTGTAACTTTATACACAGGCCAATTGTACTTGTGTTTGATCGTTGATCATTAGCATTTGAATTTTTAATTTACTAAAACATATTCCGAACAAAAGCCTAAAGAATTTTGAATTTGAATTTCTTGTGAAGACGATAAAAAAATAGACAAGGTTTCAGGTAGATACAACTTTGTACCTTTAACCTGAACTCATTAGGATTATTCCTATCTAAGCGGTCCCTCTTAAATGATTTATGGGTCATAATTTCCAAAAAAGCTATTAATGTGCTCCGCCCCGGATTCTATACGGACTCACCACTTTTAAAACCGGAAAATCCCACCATTTTAAACGATCTCAAATTAAAATCTGTCCTTATGAAGCCTCAGCATCACTAGTATTTAGTATGATTGTTAATATGAGATCAACTTACATAGGATTTAATGATTTCTCCATACAAACTTCATCCCTTACTTTAGACATTTAGGAGATGAATTTAGAAAAATCATAAGATAAATCTTTGTGCAAAATTTCAAGTCTCTAGGCGCAGTAGTTTGGGCTATGCGTTGAAATATCAGTCAGTCAGTTTCTTTTTCTTTATATATTATTAATGTCTCATAGTCTTATTATATTTTATTAACTCATCATTTAAAATAAAACATCGATATTGGGTCCAAATTGAATTCAACTGTTATGGGGTTCATTAATTAAATTTATTACACTCATACAATTAATGACAATTATTTTTATTATCGTAAACCCTCGCTTTGTTTGTTAAGAATTCGTAATTTCGTTTGTTCATTAAAATACCTTGTAAATGGCCGGCGGTAAAATTCTATCCATACGTAAATTCTAGCCGCAGACATGTTTAAGGTGACCTCAGTCGTCTTGGACCCTTGTCTTTACTCTTTTTGTTATATGAATTATAATATGATGCAGTCTAATCTTTTTCATCTCATGTGTGTTAATTTAGTGGGTAATTCACAACTTTAGATAGAAAGTTCAATGAAGTTATAAATCACGATTATAATAATAGTTTTAGGTAAGTATTTATATCCCTTTGTCAAGTATCGTTGGTAAATATTATCGTAATTTTTAGCAGAAAAATGAGCTAAAAAACTTATATGAGTAGAAAAAAATGTAGTACTAACCGTATTTCTTGTTATCCTTTCCTTTGTCCGATTTACCTCTTGGGAACTGCGATGGGACGCGCCCGTTCACTTCAATGTCATCGTAATCCGGCTGCAGACAATCACAGACAATAAATGAATTAGCGTGATATTCACAAAACATGGACATATTAGTTGAAAATTAAACTGTACATTGGTCATATTGTTACAAAAGAAATGGAAAATAGGAAATGGCTATTTATGTGTATAATTTTATATGTTTAATTTGTTAAACATATATCGAAGATAGAAAATCAAAACGATTTATTTTAGTTACATCCAGAAACTGTGCACATTAAAGTGCTGTTCAGCGCACACGCTTCCCCTTCATGGTGTAATGCAGCCCTGATGCGATAAAATCAGACAGATGGTCGAAAACGATGCTAGAGATATAGAAATACATGCAAATGCCAAGATTCAAAGATCGATAGTTTGTATGTTTTCCATTTTAAATCTAGATCCCTATTTCCTCGCTATTCACAATAGCTTGATACTCTAAATCACTTTATAGTTTAGACTAGATGAGATAAACTTTAATACAAAGAAAGACACTGTAATAATATTAAAGTGGATTAAGGTATTGAAATAACAATCACAAAGAAATACGTGGACACTATCTCACCGACGATGCAAAAAAATATTGAATACAAATAATGTTAATGCAAAGCTCATATTGTAGATGTGATCTTATCGTTCCGAAAGAAATTATTCGCACCACCCAGCTGAAATACTTTTATTTACAATAGAGGCCGTAAACATTGCAATATAAAAGTGGCGGACAAAAAGGCGACCTGCATAATTCATGTATGTTGTGTCACAGTTACAACCTTTTAAAGGATCGTACTATTTGGATGACCAATAAGAGAAGATAGAAAGCGACCTCAAAGGGCGTGTAATGCCATCTATCTTCAACGGTCGTGAAATCACAGTTGCGTTGGCGAAATGGGCTTTACCATTGTGTTCAAACGACACGTTAAAAATAAGTTAACAGTTTTGGACCGGACATGTTATTCGAAATAAAAAAAATCGTACAAATTTTAAATGATCGCAATGAAGAATTCTATGAAAATATAATGTTACTGGTACATAAATTATGTTTGTATTTGTTTTAGGCCGAAATTAGCCAGGATCCTTTACTTACCACGAATTTTATACATTCATTTGGAAAGTGCAGTGATAATTTCTGTATCTTAAAAGTTGTAGCTGACTTAGTATTATTAAAAATTTTTTTCTTATTTCTATTTTAGATAACAGCTGGCATTTTATGGATTTATTTAGGAATCAGAGCCGTAATAACCGCTCAAGTTGGATATTAAGGCTCCGATTCCTCCTCTTCCTCTTCCTTTATGTCGTATTTGATAACGATGGTTTGTCAATACGAGCTGATTGGACATGGATTTCATTATTCATGTCAGGCACCACTGATTCAAAATCACTTTGCGTAAATCGGCTCCCTTATCTCCAACATAATGCATTTATTGCGTCCTTTTTATTTTGGAATTTTTGCGGTTTAAGGGTCAGGGTCTCAATTCCATTAAAGCCACCTTGATACATGGACTTAATTTAGTTAGTGGCCTGACAGACGAGATTGCTTTCGGGATTTCGATGACAGCTTCGGATGCCTATCTCGGCGGATGATAGTATTCATAAAATTATGCGGATTTATTTTCGAATAATGAATACTTCGCTTTTATATAATTATTAGGTATTAGAGTATAGTTAACAAGGAAGAATTATATATATTATAGGGTACTAGTAATCGATGAACACCTATTCTTAATATCCTGGGACATTATTCACACACGGCCATCTGATTCCAAACTAAGCAGAGTTTGTACTATGGAAACCAGATAACTGATTTACTACTTTTTCTTTCGTAAATACATACTTAAATAGATAACTACATCCAGACTCAGGACAAACGGATACAGAAATTTCTGTCCTGGGTGGGACTCGAACCCACAACCTTCGGCATGAAAAGCAAGTATCTTCAACAACCACAACAAGCCAACGGGTCCGTCAAATAGTTATTAGATCGCAATTATTTTAATAGAAAATGTAATAACTAAATACACAATAGATTAATAAGCCGATAAGTCTTGGTTTAGTTTATATAGAGAAGAAAGTAATGAGAATGAACGTCGATGAAGAAAGTATGGATGGATTGTGGGAAAGATGAAATGTGTAAGAATGGTGTGAATTCAGATATGACGGCTGACAGAGGAATATGGAAGAGGACATACTGTGCCTACCCCACATAGATGGGAAAAGGACGGGAAGATGATGACGAAGTCTTGGTTTAGTTTCCGAAATTATTGCTTTTCATGTTTCAAACAACTTAAATTGCAAACACTTACATTTGCATCGGAATAATTGAGTTGGATATCTCTTAAGAATAATGAAATACATGGAAGAAGATAAAGTGTAATAAAAAGCCTTTTCACTATGTTGTATAGCAATAGAATTTTATAGCAAAACTTCAATAAAATTGCATGGATGTAACCACGTATTGAGAAAACGCATTTATATAACATATTGTTTTTTTAGATTTGTTTGTAAGATTCAATTTGTACAAAGGTAAGAAGAAATTTATGTAAAGGAAACTGCCATTTGAATATTTTAGGGATCTAATCTTGGTTTTCTTGAAATTATGTTGTATTAGTCATAAAATACGTTATCTTCTAAGTGCTAATAAATTAGTGTTCACTTTTAAGAACCACTTTACTCAATCTCTTTCAGTGTTTTAATTGATTGGGTTTTGTGGAAACGATTGTGTTGGAGAGAATAAGAGATTGTCTCATAAATCCGAATCCTAAGTTATATTTTCAATGCTTTGGCGCTAAATAATAAAAAGTGAAGTTCTTTATGATTGTAGCATTGGCTATGGTCGAAATATAAAGAAGATGAAATAGTTAGAAATATAACAGACCTTGGGAATATCAGCGGGCCCGTAGCCATTCTCTCGCGGAGGAAGTTTGGGTGGCTTGTCTCCTCGTTTTTGTCCCATCTGCATCATGAGCTGTTCCCTTGTAGCGGCTACCACTCCGTGTCCGTTGCCATGTCCGTTACCGAGTCCGTACCCTCCAGAACTTCCACTCGATCCTGAACCATTTGCGTTAGAACTGGCGATGCTGTAGGGATCCTCATCTGGGATCGGTATACGTGGTCTGTTCTTGATGTCCAGTGGTCTTTGTACTGTTAATAGAAAGAAAAGATTAGTTCGCTATTTTCCTTCTATAAATGCTTAGCTATTGAAGGCTGTAAAGCTGTATACAATTTCATCCGATAGCTGTATTAATAATATCGTTAAACTTCAATGGATATGGTGGCCTATGGCACCAAAAAGTTTTAGAATGGTGACTTCGTAGAGGAAATTGAAATGTAGATAAGGCCAAGATAAGGCCAGGCAAGTTGGATTGGAGTTCTGGTGCAAGTTGTTCATGTAATATAGGCGTAGATCATTATGCCAATTCTTACGAAAACGTCGTCCTCCTGCGGAGGAAACCTGTCAGCTGGTGATATTGTACACAATTCTTCGATAAGCTCCCACTGTATTGCAAGAAAATTTCAATCTGATGCGTTGTAAATGCTAGAAATAGCATGCCAAACTCTTTGTCGCCTCATTTTTATGTAGTGAATAAAGTTGTATATTGATTATAACTTTCACAATAGTCAGTCGGTGTTGATGTCACGTTGACTCTACGTGAGTTTTGTATAATGGATTTAAATGATACGTCATTAATAGACATTTGAGCGGTCGACAATTGTAAACGTTCAGTGTCGGGTTGCGAAAAGCAAGCGACATGAACGCCGTGTCGTGATGCTAAGAGCGGACGCCGATCACTTCTCTTCACGACTTTAGGCAACCTACGATTATTAGCTCTACGATTGTAAAGGTTGCAGGATTTATGCTCCCAAATGACCTGTTTCCAGATCTTAAATTAACCATAAAAACTAAACTCGTATCAACGGAACATAAGGTTACACAGCATATAGCTTTATAACCCGTATTAGAGGCAAGGTTAAGAGTTTTGTTATAATTTAATGACTGAGACCCTATTTTTTTTGTTTGAGTAATTATATGTTGCATCGATGGCCACCAAGATTTGGATAGTGGAGCAAGTGAAACATTGTTTATATGTGCTGTAAGGCAAATTATATAGAATGATCGAGCGGAAAGCGAGATTAAAGCGTAAGTTGCAGTGGACCGTGACGTTGGATTTATTTCGAATCCCTTTGAAAGCGGCGATCTAAATAGTAGCAATTATATATTAGCTATTATTACTTTGTATCTATAAATTATAATATAATTTAAACAATGAATTTAAGTGCTTAAATGTCTTGAAATTTTATAATGTCTACTGTATTGTAATGCTCTATCCATGGTGGGATTTTTTGAGTTAGTTATCATCTACCTACTATGTACAGAAATAAAATGTCAACGATAACTAACTAACGAGCAACTAGAGTAAGACTCCAAAAAAGGTAGAAGTATATTGACCAAGATCAAGCTAAGCGCAGTGTGCGCAGTCAAGCTGTGGATCCTAAAGGGACGAAGGGGATGACTGATATTGATATTTTAAGATATACATGTAAATACAATGTAAAAAGCTCAACAGATTAAGATATGTTAAGCTTTCTACATTTAATTTACTGGAGATGGCGTTCAAATCAAAACTTGATATTAATTTTTATGTATTGTATTTCGGTCTGTAAGGACTTGAGACACGTGAATCTTTAAATTGCTATATGTGCCGTTTGGGTTTTTGTCATTAGTATCAAAATTATAATGTTTAAGTACCCATGGTTGCTGATAGTTCTTGAAAATGAATATTACAAAGTTTTTAGTTAGATATATTCAACCATGTACATTTGAGTATAATCGCCCATTAAAATGATTATTCTTTCGATCGAAGGTAAATTCAAAAGACATTGCATTTTACAATTTCTCAAACAAAAATGGTGTCGGTAAAAACACGTAGATTTTAGATTAGCGTTGACAGATAGGAATTGGTTTGTTTCGCACATATCTGGACTTTATAAGAGGTTTACTCGTAAAAATTACAGGAATGAAGAAAAAACGAGGTTAGAATCTAAATTAGGTTGGTTTATGTCATGAATGCATAAAATTATTTGGTCTGCTTTTATAGGGTATAGGAGGGGATGAGAATTTATACTTCTACAGTCGAATTATTTTAATTGGTCAAAAGGGAATTTTAAGTTGAGTGAACTCATCGTTCAACACGACTAATTGGACCAACCTCATACTGGACAAATTAATGAAATTTTGTACTTCGTCATTTTTGGAGGTAAAACGATTATCGAAAACTTATATATTCAACCAAATATTTCTCTACGAGAATTCAGAGGGACATCATAGTCAGTATGTAGTCAGTATCAACTCAAAACTTGGACGATTCCACTAACTTTAAGCTTTGAAATGAAGGTGAAAATAATGTTAAACATTAAGTATATTGATTCTTTTTGATTTTTTTTTCTCTTTGGTCACCAGAATAGCAGAATAACTAATGAAAATATCACGACGATTTTTTTTATGCGTTATCTGTGATAAAATGACGGAAACTGCATATGAAAGGTATACACATACATATATGTAATTATACAACAAAATGAAATATGTCGTTTATATCAATAGGGGGAGTCGAGTCGAGCGAACCTCTTTCAGCAATGAATTCAAAATTACTCCAACTAATAAGAAAACACAATATAAATTAATTTTAAGCCGGAACGAAGTTTGCCGGGGCAGCTAGTATGCTATAAAAATGGTCTAGTATTTCGATGATTGTATGCTTCCTGTTATCATCAGCGCGTGCTATTTTGCATAACAACAATCACGAGTTTTGGTTTGGCCAACTCTTAAAATGTTTCAATTGTTAATCATTTCAAATTCAAAGTGGATTCTGCAGCAATAGGATCTAGTCAAATGGCTTATTTCGACTCGGTGAACCAGATATGCCACAGTTAGTCACGAACACGTGGCGCGACCTTCGCGATGAAATCGAAATTTGCCGCCTTAGCTACGATCATTGCAGCGCGGTTAAGTGGTGAAACATTTCGAAATATATCATCGACCGTGTTAAATGTAATATATAAATTATCGTGCATTACAAAGACTTCAAAATGAGTTTATTTAATTTTAACTATATTACCGAAACGAAATAATGTTATGAAAATTGAGGATTACACAAAAATATTCTAAATAGCCATATTTAGTTTGCTTTGCAAGCAATAAATAAAGTTTTGGAGTGTATATAGTATATACCATAGTACCATCACTATTTCTATATAAAGAAATTTAGATTTCTTTAACAGATTTCTTTGTGTTTCCATCCGATAAATAGCTGTTAGACCGCGAAACCACTGCAGAAAATCTAAGAAAGTATTCTTATTCCTTACGGATAATCAAAGGAATATTGTTATGCGGTTTCTTTCCCATAGACTATCTATGATTTGAGCAAAACCAATATTAGACGTTGATAGTTGCTAAGTGCGATGTGAATAGAGCTAGTTAGAAATTTGCAGTATACCGTGAGTGGAATGAGGTGCAATACATCATGAGATCGAAGGCAGATTGCATTGTTGCACAACAATAAAGCAGGCTACTGAGAAGTGAGGGACTGAATAGTTGATGCGGTCGCGCTAGGAGAGTCGAATCAGATTTGCAATTTGTTATAAAATTGCACGAGCCCTATACCAGAAATGTTTACCGCAAATTAATGTCAGGTCTTTTCCTCGCAATATTAAGAAACACACATTTAATGTCCCTAAAATTTTAAGACATTTTTTGCATTAACTTAATTACAAGCCAATATATATTATATAGTTTTTAACAGCGAGGAATATGCGTCACACCATCAAGTATCTATAATTAGTCCTCATATCTGGTGCTATTTCTACTACAAGAGTAAACCTGAACCTTCGAAGAGTAAGCAATAGTGAATTAAACTTCCGCAACATTATCTACTCACTAAAATAAATTTATATGATATATTAAAGATAGTAAGTAGTAGTAGATAGTAAATATTAAAAAAAAAAACATTGAAATAATCTTAAACGTCTTTTATTCTACAAAATTAACATTCAGGTGAGTCGCAGTATTCGTTTAATAAGTTTTAAAGATATAATTTGCGATCAGCTGTCTGACCTAGTTCCGGAAGTATGTTGGACTGGACAATGAAACCGATAAAAGGCGAGTGCGACTGGCGGATCACCTTGGTCGTATAAAAACCAGTTCACTTTTGCATGGGCCAGAACAATTACCTTTAAAATTACCCCGATGGTCCTGTTCTTAAGGTCGTCTTGAAACATTACCTGCGTACGGAAACTTTTTTCTACGCCCTCAATATCGAAAGTATTCGAACAGTAATGAGGTAAAACTCTCGCTACAGAAGTTCGACTCAAGGTCGTAGCGACTTCGAGCACACGTCTGCAGTTTTGCGTGAGAACTCTGCATTATAAAATTTAATTTTATATATTCGTTAGCGTTTCTTAATGATAAGTGTAGAGGTCGACTCATTGTTGTGTTGCATAATGTCTGCGTTGTCCGGAGGTCTGAGACAAGGTAACTGTAACATTGTTGCCCGCTGCCGCTAGCGTTCGCTGTATCCATGCGTACATGAAGCACCATTCAATGGTAATTAACACCGCCGTTGATGACGCGT
>JWHW01024526.1:381184-411464 GCA_000931545.1 Papilio glaucus | reverse complement strand
CTAGTGATGCGCCCCGGTTTTACCGTAGCGTAATTATGTCAATCCGATCGCTACTAAACTTCACTGGATCACCTGCTAGGCCAATTTGAAGAATTCCTAAAAATTTCATCGAAATCGGTTTAGCTGTTTCGGGGCCCATAGGGAATATACATACACATATCGCTTTTTATCATACTAGCTGTGGAACGGGCTTCGCCCTGCGGTGTCTTTTAAATGTAAGATCGTATTTTTTTTAATATAGCGCCATCTAACAAAAATATGAGATATCAGTATGTTAACCCTTGACAACGTTCCAACAACAGATAATGAAAAAACCTATCAAAAGATGGCACCATTCATTATTGACACTACTTTTTTTTGACGTTTTTATGGATAAAACACGCAGATGGATAAATTTAAAAATAAAAACCTAAATTCTAAATTTCATGAAAATCGTTGGAGCCGTTTCCGAGGTTCAGATTATATATATAAACAAATTACTAATAAAATGTCGTTTTTTACCAAGTATTTTATAGTTACAATTTTAATTAATTAATTCAGATTGCTTTCGTCTAGATTGTCAGTAATATAAAATACAAAGGCGTTATAAATTCAATCAGATGGTCGATGAGTGCGATGTATATTTTACACATCATTAAGCCGCAGAAAAACAAATCGTCTGTCCAATATTATAACTTGGCCTAATCAAGCGTCGGACAGAAAAAAGAGGATCATTGCACAAAAAGTAAGAAAATGATTTATTAAAGAAGACGCCGTGGCCAGTTCGCATTGATCTTGGTGAGACTAAGATGGTGCGAGTTTTTAGCGCGGAAGTGGCATGATGTTTACATTTATTAAATATTCTATGTTTTATATTAACATTTTCGAGTAACATTGCTCAGGTGTTAAGCGTGTTCATCGTGACTTTTAAATAAAATTCCTTGAATTCTCAATCCGTGTAATTTAATAAAGTAATTAAAATTTATGGAAATATCAAATTAAATATTTTTAATTCATTAACAAAGTTATGAAATTAAATGCCTTAACCAAAAAAGGTTAGCCGTTACCACTATGGGCAAGTAGGTTGTGGGAATGGCAGCGACCGTAGTCAAGTGTATAAAATATAGACAGCTGTACTCATTCTGGAATCCTTTTTTAACATAAACGTTTATTTTTTGACTACGATATCAAATTGTTTAGGACATTTAAAAAATTTATCATTTAAAATAAAGGATACAATGAGACAGGTTATAAACCTGTAAGGTTTGTTCTTGATGCAATTTATAACATATCCCTGCATGATGTAAATAAATTGTTTTTTATTTTTTATCTTTGCTTACGTTATTCTAAATACTAGTCTAGTTTTATGTAATCTATATTCAACCGTGGTTTTGGAGCAAATGTAACAAGCAGAGATGTGAAGTTTTACGAATTACAAGCTTTTGGTTTATTTATTCTTAACTTAAATATATTAGAATTGTAATTACACCTAAATAACAACATAGTAATTTTATTTTAAAAGAAAAATATGGTGATAATGAATTTGCTTACGTACGGAGTACGCTGGATTTAATTTTTGAGTGAATTGTTAAGAAATATTTTGTTGATTAACTTGAATAAGGAAAAAGTATAGAATGAAGAATATATAGTTTGTTCCATATCAAGATAGAATTTTTGTACAAAAGTAAGTAACGTTTCGACTATATATGGCGGACATTACACTTTTTATACTCTCATCGGAAATGTTGTAATTTTGTGGAAATCGTGAAATAAAGTGAATTGAAATTGTATAATATGGATAGATAATGTTATAAAGTAATGTGAGAAAAAGTTTTTCGGAAATAATTTTGAATTTACGAATTTTATCGTAAAAGATAAGATTTAAACTTTGTTTTAAAAAAAAACTAATTTGATGTGGAACAAATTATAAATGGCTATGCTAAGCATGTTGATTTAAACAAAAGGGAAATACTTAAAAGATGTAAGTCCCCCGCTTTTCTTGTAGTAAGGAAGGAAAAATGTAATATATTTACCATTCATGATGTGTTACTCAAGTCACTCATTAAGAATGCGAGTATGACTGTACGACTATTATTAATGAGTAAAGTAATCGAGAATTAAAAGAAGTACTATAGCGATGGGTTTTCACCATGAACAAAAAACTTATAATCTGTGGCAATCAAAATCACGTGAAATATAATTTTGACAAAATTAAATCTACACTACTTTACTGGAGAGAGATAAATTCTTTCACCAATAAAAAGCTCTTTTGATCACCAAGTAACCTAGGCTATATATTTTTATTTGTCTATCCGAGAGAAGCTGCTAGTTGCTATGGTTACTCGTTGTTTATAATATAGTGGATAAAGATATCAAAGTGAAGGAAAAGATGGGAAGGGGAAGAGTACTGTGTGTAATATTGATGGGATAGGACAATCGTGGTACTTCGTTCCTACTATGTTGATTCCTAACAGATATAACTTCTAGTCACTTATCAAATCTCTTGCAACTCTTGAGATTAATCACCATTATATAATTAAAACAGAATAAAAACGAACCAACATATTTATACAAATACTGTGGGAAAAAAGTGACTTTGTATGTTTTTAGTATTACTAATCAGCAGTAAATGTATTGTGACGTCATAACAGAGTTGTTCATTAAAACAGTATAATGATAGTTAATTAGTTGACTAGTTGGAAATTTTGTAGCAACATGTGTATGCAAACGTTTGTGTGCAAGTTATTAGTCAGCTTGTTAAAACATCACGCTAAAGATGTTTCAGTGTTGGTAAATGGTGACTGAAACAAATTGTTCTATTCTTGCACATAGTGGGATAAGCTTGGCGGGGACCTTACCGAATGTACCACTAGGGCCTTTGCACACGATGTTAATTGTGCGCGCTGATGATGTGCGTTTTTGATGAGCGCGTCCTCTTAGCGTCAGTCAGAAGTCAAGTTTCTTGCACATAGTGGGATAAGCTTGGCGCCAATTAGAAGTCAAGTTGCCAAGTCAGTTCTATTTACGTATGTATTTACGCCCATTCCATTGTGAAGTAATGTAGCCTAAATGAATGGACCGATTTTGAAGAGTGAGGATCATCAGATTGGCATTGATCTTCGGAGTATTATAGATACGTCATAATCACCAATCAGCTGCTTTTTTCTCATATTTATCATATAGCAGAAGGAAACGAAATCCTATACTATTAAAGGCATATCAATATAGCAAAAACTCAATGCGGAAAATTATGCTGTCATTAGTTTGTAAAATTTGTGCGAGGTATCATATTTTATCTATCAATTATTATAACTTGATAAGTAGGTGTAATTATGCTGACAAATGTATCTTCAATTGATATTCCATGACGATCTCATGCGGCGCGCATCAGGCGAACATTTGTATAATTCGTAACGAATTTTTAAGTAGCAGACTCAGTCGGTACAAAAAATATCTAAAACTAAATAGGAATAATGGATTTATATTTAGTGAAATATATATATCATCATTTTTTTCCTTTAAAAACTTATATACTATACAAATAATATTAATGACTTGATCACTTGAATAATAGGTATAAAATAGAGTTTTAAAGGTAAAGTGTGGCTTATAAGTGGATGCTGTGACTAGAAACGATGAATGAAGATAGAGCAACGAAACAAATTTATGTTGCAAAAGTGAGTAGCAGAGTTGGCAGGGGACGTCCTAGGAGAACTTATATTGATCAGATTAGTGACATACTAAAGAAGGGCGTATAAGGAGTACCCGTAACCGACGAGCATGTGTGCGTAGATGTCTTATCTTCTTCCTATACTTTTCTAATACGGAAAGAAGAGGAAGGGGAAGATAATTTCACGGAGGAGAGGATGGATAGGAAAAGAAAATATCCTTTTTCTTTTTATCCCCTCTTCTGTCCATTAAATGTGGACAACGCATCTGCAATATTCGCCTGTTGAAGATGCCTAAGGGTAGCGGTCACCTAATATCGCATGAACAGCTTGCTTGTTTGTCATTCTATAAAAAAGTGAAGACTTCTGCATTTCAGTTAAGGATTTTGTAAGTTATGGATAAGAAAAATGTTATGTGTAACGTTTCACATTTATATTGTATTTTACATTTACAAAGAAATATAATTAAAATATGTTACCTGGTGGCAGTTTAGATTTGAGCATATCCATAGCGACTACGTTTATGACAAGCACCCAAATGGGGCACTCGAGCAGGTCGGCGTCAGACTTGACGAACGCGACCGCGCTCAGGCACTGCGTCTCCAGCCGCCTGCGGTCCGGGTACGAACGCCTCAGTTCGCGGTTCACGTTCGACTGGAACTTCTTCATGTCGAATAGCTGGGGACGAATATTACAATTAGAACAAGAAATTTATCAAATGGAAAATACAAACTAACCTAAGCGATTGCTCATAGATATAAGAAGGAACTGACTAAATGTTATATCAACGCACAGTTCAAACTACTGGGCGTAGAAACTTGCAATTTTGCACACACATGTTTGTTATTATATAAGCGAGCACTAAAAAAGCTTTTTTTTAATTCATCCCCTAAAGGTCTTAAGTATGGGATGAAAGTTTGTATGGATAAATGATTATAATCCAATATAAGTTGATCTATACCATCAATCATCTTAAATAATATTCAGCTCAGGCTGCGCATTTGTCGGTTAACTTAAACTGCACGGCGAGTGAAACCTCGAGGCTGAGCTTGTTTATGTATAATGATAACATTAGTACAATAATTATTATGATCATTGTACATCGGATAACGTGACATACGTATTTAAAGAGTACTTAATAAACGTCAATACTTCAGTCCAGAATGCATAGATAACGCATACACCGTACAAGATGGAGTTACGTAGTTTCCGCTAACCAATACATGAGTTGACGAGTGTAATGATATATCCCTTGCTGAACTTAAAGTACCCTATATTGCATTATATTTCCATTAAATTGATGATCATTTTCCTGAAAGTAATTTGGTGGCATTCTTTAATAACCGACTAAATCTAATTTGTTTGATGACTCTTCCACTTTTATGTTTCGAAAAGTCGTGATGTATTAGACTGTTCAATCGTTATGAGATGTTATCGAAGCAATTTCACTGAGCAGAGCCGCTGTCTTTAGAAATGAAACAATTGATTTATCAAGCTCCCGTGGACACGCAATTTTAGCCCTTATTAGCTTCAATTATATTTGTCGGCCGGTTGGCGTGGTTTGTAAGGTACTTGTTTCACACCGCCGGTCGTGGGTTCGATGCCCACCCAGGACCAGATTTGTGTGCATGAACATTTCTATTTGTCCTCACTCTGGGTGTAATTATCAATTTAAGTATGTATTTACAAAAAGAAAAGTAGTATACGTATCAATTGCCTGGTTTCCATAGTACAATAAAAAAAATAACGAAGAGATTATCAAAACTTTAACGTCCCATAAAGAAATAAGAGAAAAAAAAGATATAGTGAAAATTTCAATATCAACATTACAAATATACTATATATAGTTTTCTGTTTCATTACATATTTGAAACAAAAGTTCTATATAAAACAATAGTTATCTATTCTCCACACTATAATATCAATTAGCCACGATTTTCCTTTTAAAATGTAGTAGTAAAAGATATATTTTTTTTTAAATTATACTTTTTAATTATACGTTAAGAAAAAACATCATATCACATTCATAATTAAGTATTGGCATCCTATTAACGGTGTCCGATTGAATGAAAAGGGTTATGTTAATACAGCCAAGGTTCATCGGTCGCATCAAGATGTCCGTCTAAACGAAACTAGACATCGGACAAAGTGAAAAGAGATGTCGATTGTATCTACACAAAAACTGCCGCGCCCTACAATAAGTCATCGGTGAATGCTGTCGGTGTACCATCTCATTTGTTTTTGGAGAATTTTAATTAATAATATTTTTTATATCGCCATTGTTAAATTAATAACCGGCGCTGACGGTTACCTTTAGTGGAAACGTTCCCGGAATTTGTATTAGAAAATATAAATACGTGTATGTTTAAAGATTGGCATAAAAGGCGTAGTTACTTTGTATATGTTACTGTCGAAATGTTGAAATGGGCATTATACATACTGCCGCGGGCAATATGAGTAATGACCACAATGAGAGGCAATGACCATTAAATTAGTTAATTGCTCGGGTATAAAATATCTCATTCCTAATTCATTCAGCAGGTCTAACGGTTTGTTTATACAGAACGAGTGCATATCAGATGTACTTTTAAACTTTACTCTAGGTGACATACAAGATGAAGAAGACAACATTGTTATTCTTTAAATTACTCTCAAGGGAACTTGTCGTGGGAACTGAAAAGTATCGCACGAAAAAATCGCAGGGATCGGGAGGTTACAACACATTGTATTGTCTACAGATTATTGTTGTGTTTCTTAGAAATACTGACCTGAGCTTACAACGATATCTAATTATAGTGATGAATGGATTTGAATTTAGAGCAACAGGTTTCAAGGGCACCGCAGAACGTGGTTATTGAAAACACATTGAGTTAAAAACCTTACATCTATAAATAGACGTTCAAAGTATATCTTCTGAATAGGGTTAAGTATCGCAAAAAGAGTGTATTTGTTATCGTGGAGAAATATAGTAAAGCAAATATTGGTTTATTTATACATCTCCAGAAAATACTCTACGTCGAAGGTAGATAAAGAATTATGTAGTAGGTAGAAAAAGAACGTAGTTATAGTAAATGATACTACCGAATTGTAGGGAAACTTCGAGTTGCATCCCGGGGTCATTTGGGCCGTACTAATTCCGTCCCGGACGTTCCATTTTATTGAACAAAGATACAAATATTACCTTACCTAACCCTTTACTCCGTGCTCTTTTCACAATTATTACTTATTTATCACACACCTTGTGGAAGTAGAAGGCATGGGATACTCGGTCGCAACGTTCAGGTAAAATTCTGACTGCGGGAAGCAATTCGTATTTACGCCCGGGACGCAATTAGTTTTTACGTACCGCGGACACGGAGACCAACTCCGCTAGTAAGTGCGTGTGCCAGTATTGTAGCAAATGAAAATCCGGTACGGTTGCCGCGCATCCGGTATATTCCTAATTTATAAAAAAACATATGGTTTCCGCAAACTTTTTGACATTCACTGCATGACAAAATGTGCCTTTTTGCGGCTTCAATAAGGAACATGTTTCTATTTAACATCAAAAGTAGTACAATCAATTTATTTGTTGACGTTTATTGATTAGGTCTGATGGATCCATTTAATATGTTCCACAAGTTGTTGCGACACTCATCAAACAATACGTACATCGCTATCTGCGAATTCGCTTTCATTGCTCTCAAGGAAACGGCATAAGATACAAACAAATAAGTGAGGCAATGACCATTCTTTCCCTTGCTTAATGGCACTATCTTCTCGCATTGTTCGCGGCTGCCGCTTACGTAAAGTCCGCTAGTTAATGGTGTATGAATTACTAACGAATCTCTTGTGTTACACTAGGAAGTGAATTTCGTATTGTTTGATTCGACCTAATTAATTCATAGTTTCCTAGTTATTTTTTATCACTTACAATTTTACATTAATCACTTCTATATTAATGGTCTAAGAAATGAAACTAACCTTAATTGCATGCTCGCATATAGTAGAAGATAAATCGTCTTAATCTACTTTTAATAAATAAATAAAATATGCGCTCACGCCTGTAACCCAGAGCGGTAGGCAGAGATCATGGACTTCCATTTGGCACACCTCTATCGCTTCTTCTAAATTCATATATCTATGCATACATGCTCGTTATGGGTGCTCCTTATATCGCCATTTTTGATAAGCCACTAATCTGATCGATATAAGTTCTCCTACTACCAACACTGCCACTCACTTTTGCAACATAAATTTATTTTGTTAATACAGCTTATTTATTCTAATGAACGAGGTAGGAGGGATTTTCGCTCTAAAACTAATAAGGTTGTCCTACGAAGTTACTTTTCTTTTATAAGTAGCTTACAGCAACAAATTACATCACGTATTAAAGCGCTTGACGTCAGTTTTTTTTACCGAACGACGGACGGTCTATAAACGGAAATTCTATATTGTTCGCCGGACCGGTGTCCGGTGCATGTAAACACATTCATTATAAACTATACACCAACGCAAATCCAACAAAAAGCACGATCCGTCGTCCGGCGAAAAAACGGAGGTCTACAAGCGTCTTAAGGGTTTAATGTACAGATCAATATTTTTTTTATTGTTAGTAATAAAATGTCATACTGAGAAAAGCTTCAAAGCTGAGTATGAATTGATAATAAAAAAATAATGTTCGAGGGAAGATCAAAAAATGAACGCCGCCAAGCAATTTCATAATTTCGAAAGAACGTCAACTAAAAAGAAATTATGTAGCAATGCCATGGTCAAGGCTTAAGTCGTGCTCGAACGCTGGGAGTCGTGATGCACAAGGTATTACCAGCGGCACACAATGCATCTCGCATTAAGAGTAATGTTCTGACTGTTACCCTCCGATGATTATTGTCTTAACCGCTAATGTACGACATGTATTTTATAGTTACAACAGCTTCTCTAATTGTAGCAACAATATAAAATGCCCTTAATGACATGGGACTGTTCTTGTAGAATTTTAAATTTTGAACACGAAAACCAATCTATTGTAAAAAAGAAATGTAAATAAAAATTGACAGCGGCAGAGCCCGCAACAACAAAAACTGTTGTACGAATGGGCCGGTTCCACCGGTGAAATACCAAGACGTCACAGAAGACAGGCATGATGTAGAAGTACTCTGCGTTTCGTCTGATGAGTAAGTTGCTGGAGGCCTAATTCTAGTCCTTATTCCCTTCTTATCCTTTTCTAATAAGTTAAGGATGGGAAGGAGAAGATTTTTCGGGGGAGGGGATGGATAGGATAAAAAAATAACCTTTTCTGTATTTATCCCCTTATCCTCTGTCCCTTAAAAATAGGCAACTTCTTCCTTAAAAATAATGTAACAGTCACAGAAATTGATAGTAAAACAATAACACATTTTTATTAGAACAAGGAAAATCGTATAATATTCACGGCAAACAGAATTCATACGCGATTACAAATACAACACGTGTAGAGGAAACAGTTTGAACGTGATAGAGATGTAGCATTTTATCGATAAACGATCATCCTTGCGTTCAAGTTCCAGCAAACATTTAATACAAGACTATTACGAATGTTAAACCAGATTTTGAATATTGCCCGAGGCGAAAAACAGAAGCTTCCTTATTGAAAATCATCAACTGATTCAAATTACTATCGCTGGTACGACCCAGGTTATTACGAGAGCCATCAAGATATTAATATTCCAAGTTTCGTCATAAACAAATGCGTTCATCTTGATGGAAATGATTACGGCAACACCCATAATATGGATGAGCTGGAGCGAAGCTTATAGTCGTCTTGTGACTAAAAACAATCAAGTATTAAACTATTTTTTAATACAATCTGTCCCACATAAATTATTTTTGGTATTGAAAATCTATTTTGGTGACAATCTAGAATCCTATTTAACTCAATGGAGGTGGACAGAGATCGTGTTAGTCCGCTGTTCACCTAGAGTTATTAAGTATTACTATCTATTATGTAATATAAGCCCATGACGTTAATCGTATCATATTTATTGTAGACGACAGTGACCTTAAATAATGTACATACAATAAATAAATCTTACCTTAAATATTTTTTCTTGTTCTAATGAATATCCAGGTAGCTTGAGTATGTCCTGGCCTATTGCCGTCTCTTCGTTGTTTGTGGCTGCTGTACTCTTCACAAACACACTACTCTTGGAGTAGCGTCTGATGAGTATGTTACCGGCGTCATCCATTTTGATTTTCACGCCCTGAACAAATAACAGATGCAAATTAACCGAAATACTAATAATCCATCAATCGAAATGCGTTTAAAGAAAAACACGCAGAGTTCCCTTTAGGTAAAGCTAGGTGGCGTTATTCTCAATCTTAAAATGCAATTATTTTTTCTTACCCTAAACGTTCGGTAGTTAGCGAAAATGACATCATAGGATTCGGTAACATAGATATGCATATATTTAAGCGTGTTAAAAAGGCTAGTATATAAGTAATGTGAAATTGTTCAAGTTTTCTTTGTATATCGGTTTTAAAGCAGTTTCAATTCATACGTTCGTTTACTTCGGAGTATAGATATTGATTTCCAATATATATAGTTCTTATTTCTCATATTATGCTACATTTAATGTTTTTAAATTGTTAAGGAACTGTCCGGCACATATAAGAAAACCTACGCTCTGTGAATTGACGGAATTCACAGAGCGTAGGTTTTTTATTTGTTTTCGTATATGACGTGTAGGACCTATGACATCATTGACTCATTAAACCCGAAGGCAAGAGCAAATTAATAATTCATTGTAAAATTACCGATGTGATTGCTGGGTTTTTTCATTAAGCGAAACTATCAATGGGTTTTTGTCCCATTGTTTAATCTTTGAATTGTCAACTGTCCAAACATTAACCCCATCGGTCGATTACTAAGAAGTAAAAACACCGATAGACTCATCACCCTACGAAGATGGTCACTTGACTTTTCGCGTAATTACTATTTTCCAAATATATTATCTACCTGAAATTATCTGACAAGTGATGAAAAAGGAGGAGGTTCTCAATTCATTTGTATTTTTTTATGTTTGCTAACTCATTTTGGCATTTTATGAATCGATTTGCAAAACTTTTGCATTCGATGTTTTTTGTTTCCAGATCGATCGCATTTAAATTTTATTCCAGAGTTACTTGAGTTTTGCGAATTGAAGTCGGTTTAGAAAAAGAAAATAAATAACCCTGAAACTTTGTACGATGCGGAGACCTTTGTGCTTATATATATTTTGAAATGATTTAGGTTTACGATGAGGATAACAGGTCTGTCATAGAACTTATTCGTTGTTGGAAAAATTACATAAAACTAGAATTTATTAATGCAAAGTGGTGGTAAAATTTAATTCCTTAGATATTGATATGTGTTCTAAAGTCAATAGCCTATCCGGAAGTCACTTATTCATATACAAAAGTTATTTTACACGTTGCGAGCTAAATAATAAAGTTTAAAATGATTTATTCATCAACAAGCAGATGTAATATTAACTTCCTCTACAATTCTGTTTGTCTATGTCCGTGTACGAATTTAAATCGTTTTTTTGTCTGTTGACTTGTTACGGGCGCAGTTGCCGGTAGCGGGAAGTGTTTCAACATTAATGAAACAGTTAATTGTCGCGACTATACATCGAATGCCGCTCGCTCGCCGGGCCGTGGATAATGAATTCGTGTGGAAACCAGCGATGTATTAAATTATAGATACGTTAAAATTTTGATGCAAGATCTGGCTTATAAGGAATATTGTAATTACTGATTAAGAAAAAAGTAAAGGCAGTAAAAAATATTTAAGGAATAATGAATGAACATGGATAAAATCCATATTCTTCTTTGCTCACTTTTCTCCCACTTACTACTTTACGTTGGTAAATTGCTATTGGGATTTTATAATCTTTATTGACATCCTATTAATAAAAAAAGAAAAATAAACCACAATGAAGTAACGTTGACTTTGGCGTTACATATTAGCACTCGGTTCGAAATCCCACAGGAAATAACAATCTAAAATGACAATAACATATGCAAATTACTTTTTTGTCTAGACACGCTATTTAATATTGAATACGTTGTGTACAAAAAGTTCTTATGGTGAATTTGCTTATATCATTGACCTTTACTGACTCGTTACTGCATCTAATTTGAACGATAAAAAACATTGAAACGAAATAGACAAAAACAATGAAGCTCGCTTAAATTTGTCGTTTATTAATATTAGTACTAATGAAGAAAGAAGTATAAACAGACCTAATGAAGTGGACAGAAATAAAATTTACTGATGTTCCTAGTTTCACTTGTCACATTGGTCTAAATAAGTTATTATGCTAACAAGATGGACAAATCAATTAAACATCAATATATCTCTTCTTATTTTTCTCAAGGTCGATTTTTTTTATTATTTGAAAATAGTACTTGATATGAACCACTTCATCACGATATTTAATTGTATACTCCATGAACCAATTCAGTATGTCCGTTGCAAAGAAATGGTATCCAATCAAGTGTCTATGTAAATTTGTTTAGATTTGATAATAGACCTTCTTGAAATCTTTTAGTTAGTGTCTAATCTTAACTAGTGTTTAGCGGCATTTACTATATTCTCAGTAATCAGTGTTTTTGCATTGGTGACACCAAATTATGTGTTACGTCGCCGTGAGACTCTCTGGGCCGTCATTAGGGCTAATAACAATTGTTAATACCTATTTGTGTGGTTTCAAACATGCATTTATTGCTTATATCATTGACAACAATCATTGGATATGTTGTTTTAAAACAAATATTACTATTAACAAAAAATTGGACGAAATTCATAAGAATTTTGGCCAAAAGACATCTACTATTGGACATAAGGTATTAAAAAGATTCGATATGCAAATCGGTCCGTTTCTCCCCCAAAAAGTTGACTTCCACAACCTTGACTTATGGTCGGTCCATCTTAGCCACTTTCGTAATTAAAATTCAGATATCAAAATTTGTATTCGGGCTATATAACCACTTCAAGATCATCTTTAAGAGCATTTGAGATGTATTGTATTAATGTGATAGCTAAGCTTAGTACCTGTCCAACGTGTTTTTTCACTTCTTCTGTCTTCGGGTCTCTGAGTGGGTTATCAAATCCGCAAAGGCCGATTCTGCAAAGATAGAGAAATAATGTTAGCAACAAATAACAAAGGGTTGCATTCAATTCACGTAAATCGTATATTTTTATGTGATTTCTGCAGCGCTTGGAGCTTGGCCAAACGAATTTAGAATAACATTAAGATAGGAAAAACCACTTATAAAAATAAAATACCTTTTGTTGTAAAGTGACTAATCTTGAGAAATGTATATTTTTTAAAGTATTTTTTTGCCTATAAGAGCATACGTCATCGTTCTTAAAACGACTAGCAAACCCAGCAGAGGCTGTCTTGCTCGTCAATGAGTAAAACCGGGTCTAATTGTGAATCTAAATCATCCCGGGACTCACGCAAACACACACAATTTTTTTTATATCAGTTTAGCGGTTTATGAAGAGTTCAGTTACATACACACGCACAGAAAAAGTACGATGAAACTGTGGATTGTCACAAAAATACGTTCAGAGAATACACTTGTATTTGATTGAATGTTTACTCCTAATACCGCCTATTTTGACCATAAACAAGTAAACGAAGTGAGGACACAATTTTTAAATAATAAAATCTGAATTTGCATTTGATTCAGTACAAAAAATTGGTTTTTACAATTCAATTCTCATGTAACAAATTAAAGAATGACGTCCAAAGGAATTTGTTGTCGATCGGAATTACATCCACGTGCAGTATCGGAATATTGTTTTCTCAAAACCGTTGTTCGTTATTCGTAGCCCTGAGAACTACGTCGGTGCCTCATTGACATTCTCGCCGACCACTGCGGTCGGCTCCCGACGGCGCTTACTGATTGGAAATTTCTACTCAATTGTTAAGCCATCGTTTGTGGATACCTTGTTTTCTAATCACTTGAGAGGCGTTAACTCCTATGGTTTTGTAAGCGGTTACCGTACAATCGAAAGTTGATGCATGGATTTTCTATTCGCATTTAGAATTTCAATGTTAACTGTATGAAAGATTAGCTTAGCTTTACTTAAAGTAAAGTTGTGGTTCTTCTAATTTGTATGTTGATGAATTGTGCTTGAACTTGACGAGTGTGTTCAATATAATAATACACCTATTTTCTATTTATTTGTTTGCATAAAGTTTTCGAATGTGTCAAAGAAGAAAAAATTACAAAAAAATCATATAAAAATCTTAAATTTCTTTTATTTAAAAAATATAATAAAGAATCTTGGTTTGCACACTATGAAACATCTCGTTATATTAAAAAATTATTGACCCATAATTTCTGGAATGAGGAAGTAAGTATTTAAAACCAGGATTCATTCTCAGACGGACAACAAGAATAAAGTAGGATAATGCGAGAACGAATTAATTTGTTGAACGTATCAATGGGTCGTCGAACCAGGCGAGCGGCGAGCGGCGAGCGGTACAGCCTTGACGCGTGATGCGGGCGCTCCCGATCGCTACTGTGTCATTTCTCGCGCGTGGCGCCCTCTCGCATAAGCTTGATTCTACGATAATTTTTTATGCACACGTAGTTGTTATAATACGGTTTTAAGACTTTATCAAAGCGATATTTTTAATGACCGGGTTTTATTTGATTGTGAAGACTTGACGGTACAGTCGAGATTTAAAGGTTTTGACAATTATTTTAATTAATCATGGATATGTTAGGTTGCTGTAGATTTACGATCTAATTTAGATCAATAATACGCATAACCTGGAGCAGATCATCAATCATTATTAATGATTTTCTTATAGTATATAAGTCTTGGGTGCCTAATAATCACATTGTGAGTAACCTTGAAAGAAATAAGATATTTTAACATATATTTGTTTGTCTAATAATCATATATATCATCTTTACTTACAGTTTAATACTTTTAAAGGAATGCCATATAATCCTACTGTATAATGAAAATGCCAAATAGACGGCAAAAGCGTCCCAGTAATTGCCAGAAGTTTGAGAACTCACAGATGCACAGCTATGCTAATAAATAGTGAAAATAACAAGATTTCATAAATTGTAACTGGTGCCTATATTGTCTGGGATATTCAAGTGTAGGAGGCAAATGTATTTGAACTATTGAATAATTAACCTGACCATAATTTTGCATCAAGTACTGGTTGCTGGTATATAGAGGTATCAACTTTGAAAAATGACATAGTCAACAATCCCAGGGTCAAGCGTGACCGAAGTCAAGGTTTTGTCGCTTAATGAAATGGTTTGGCACAGTGGACTCGTTAATTCGATATTGTTCCGTTATCTATTTCAATTATGTGTTATTTCGTGATTAGCAGTTGCAGTCACGAACTGCCTAATGAAATTGTAGTTCTGGCAGGTAAATTACAGACAATTTTGATTAATAACGTACAAGACGCGAGCGATAGTTGACTTATGCATCTATAGGCCTTCGTTAAAAGGTGCAGAGTTTAGATGTAAACGATAATAAAATTTGTAGTTCTTAAATCTTATATTTAATTTCATGGCAAGAGGTGAATATGAATTTAATTCTCTTTATCAGTATCCATCGGAACTAATTGTATCGAGCCGATACGAGCAGACTTTGAGTTAGTTTAAATAAAAATACATAAGTTTCATTTATTTTCTCACTAATTGTAGGTAAGTCTCGTGCTTTAATCATCGAAGAGAAATTAAACTATTTAATGAATGCCTATAAAATGTAATTAAGTAGAAAGTTTTTAAAACATAGCACGTGGGGCGAGATACAATTAAAGGTTAATTAGTCGCTAAACATGCGGCAGATGGCGGTTACATCGGACGGCGAGATGAAAGGAAAGACAGGCTAGAAGTTTGCTACCACCTAACCAAATAGAAATTAATAATTAATAAGAAGTGTTATCCTAAGAGATTGTTTCTTTACATATTGAAAGAGAAAAAATATTTGTAGTTAGGTTAGGCTAGGTTAAACCTAAAACATAAAAATTGCAAAAAAACATTTTTTGAATTATCATCATAGTATACATCCAGATTACCAATCAACAAATAATTAATATATTACAAATGAATATAAAAATGTTATCAACGAAAGTACTTTCGATTACGGAAGTCGTTGCCTCGAGCGACGATCAACGAAAGTAAAAGCTGATCGGAAGGTATTGGAGCTTGCTTGCATGGGGTCTATAATATCGTGTGAGCTTTTATGATAATTCAGTGTAAATATAAGATTAAAATAATAATTGTTAACATTAAGTCCTAAAGTGGCTTACTAGTTCGTCTTTTGTGGGTTTTGATAACAGTATGAATATGACGTAATTTTCTTCAAGGGAATTAGGAATCATTTCATGTGACTTATTATTTAAGAAAGAAATAAATAAATAAATATTATTTCAATCATAAAAAAACAGCAAACAAAGAATTTTAGAATGTTGATACTCCTGCGTAGATTAACAAGGAATTGCAAATTGTGACATGAGCTTTAAAGAACATCAATGTCTGCACAGAATTAAAGTTCAACTTAGGTCACACCTCGTGGCTAAAAGGCGTGGCGAATGACAAGGTTAAAATTTATACCAACTGGTGACAGTCTTAACGCATCTAGACATCGAGATCGAATTGAAATGTGGTAATTTATTATTATAGGTTAGCTCTAGTTTCACGAAATGATATATGATGATAATAATTAGAACTATTAGATTCTTTTAAAAATTAGATTATTGAGACAAAATAAAAATAATGGAAGCGCTATTGGAATCCTTTCAAAGGTACGTTATTTAAATAGTTTTTATTATAGCTAAGACAAAGCACAGCTTGCAAATAATACATTTTAAATAATTAGGAATACGAAACGGTATTGAAAAGTATGCTAGAGTATGGTGTTTGATTAGAGTGAAAGTTAATAAGCGATCAATGTCAAGCATCAATTGGTTTAACGATGGTATATTAAATGAGAAGTAGACACGCTGATAGAAAGTAGAATTACCAACTTACATTCGACAAACAACAAGAGAAAATGTTTTCGAGTAATGTAACCATATTAGATTTATAAGGTACTAGCGACCCGCCCCGGTACTTTGCTCAGGTAGCACTAAACATCTATAGCCGGAAAACACGCAGATACAAGGATCGCATCTCAACGGCATAAATACAAAAATTTAAGAAAATCTACGTTACTGAAATTGAGCTGGATGGCATAGCAAAGGATGGCATACTATAAGATGAGGGCGCCACGAGATTGTACTTTGTGAGAGGCCTAAGGAGGGACAATCTAAGTTCATTAGCTAATAATGAAGTTAATCTATCACCGATGGAATTTAAAAAAAAATACAAAAAAAATCAAGTGATTTTTATAAACAATTTATTATTAAATAACATAATAGTATTTTGTATGCCCTTCAAGCTTCCCCTTTTTATCCACGTTTCATCTTAAATCAATCCAATCTATCTGGTGTAGGTCAAACATGTCGGCATTACAAACAAAACACAATAGCTTGAGTTATGTGATCCATGAAACTGAGCCGATACATTTTGTGCCAAGGATCGCGGCGATTGTCCGCGGATGCGCGTGCCCCGCTTGTGTCACCTTGATTTTAGAATGAGGGCAACAATAGAAGGGTCAAAACCTTGTGCTAACCATGAAGTACTAGCGTTCTATGTACTAGATGTGTTGGTGTCTGTGTAAAAAAGGACCTGCTTCAACTTTAGGTTCAAGACCAGGCGAGAGATGGTGCAGGATTAAGGCAAGTGGTAGCTCTTACAGTTGGAGGCCAAGGCCCACTTTGGGTTGCTGCACCATTCTAGTTAGTTACACAACAACAATATTGTTTTGTACATACTTTTTTAAACAAGTTTATATCAGAATAAACAATTAAGAAGATTCTATTTCTGGATAAATTGTCTTCTGTTTTACGTTATTGATTTGGTTGAGAGAAAACTGCTATAAATCAATGAATACGGTATGCTCGTCGAACAAATGAGCGTTTCCGTTATTGCTTTCCGTATTGTTGGTGAGAATCGATTTTCCCGAGCATGAAATCAATTGATCCCACCGGGCAGCATTACTTTCTTTTTAGAATTGGCTTGTGTATTTTCTCAGCGCTCCACTTAATAACTGTGTCGTTCTTTGCGAAGGCGCTCTTATCAAACTCGCTTTCTTTTGCTTTTTCTACAAACAAGCCGACTTTATTGGTTATTCAAGTAGACTTGTTTTGTGTTTTGTGATTAATGTAAATACTTATGTAATCTTTAAGCACCCTTCCACGTAGGTATGTTTAAACATTGTACCAGGAGCCTAAGTATTAGAACACTTAGGTCTATTTACATACATATACTTGATTCTTAAACTTTATTTATTTTTTGTTTATGTTAACCATTTGCAATAGTTAAATTATTCCAATTTGATTTTTCATTCGCCAACAAAACCATTTATTAATTTTCCTTTATCATGTTTGTGAAATCGTAAATTTAAAAGTAGGAATTGTATGTATTTTTCATGAATTTAAAATTTCTTAAACGATTCTTGCGTTGCACTTATAAATTATTGTTAACTTTGCTATAGCTAAGTGGAGACCACTTATGCGTTATTTATTATTACTGACTAGAATATTTCAAATAATGTGCGTTTGAAAGTTGATTTCTATCTATACAATTTCAATACTGTAACTACAATGTAACCGTGCAGCGGCGTCGCTAGAGGCATTGAAACAAAATAGACTGACTACAATTAACTATCGCCTAACGAATAATACCATACCTACTTCTAATAATAGAAGTAAACGACACTAATTCTTATTGTAAGATTGTTTTGACAAATTTTACTAATATATATTTCATAGAAAAAATTGCGCAGAGGACCGCATACTGTGGAAGGCATTGGGGTTGGTCTATGCCCAGCAGTGGACTAATATAGGCTGATGACGATGATGATGATGATAGTAGTCGCTATTAGCAATGAATTGATTGTGCAGTGTAAAGATTTTTAGCACTCATGGAAAAAATAAACTGACTAAAATTCATCCTGTAATGTACCTAAATTGTAATTTTGTTGACGTAATTAAAGAAAAAACAAATGTAAAAACCGGTCATCACTCGTCCCGTACAATTTTATTATTACTTATTAACAATACGAAAAATAAAAACTTATTCATACAAACTGGTTGAGCTGCCGACTCTAAGGTCGAACCTCTACTGATCTGTTACTATCTTTTTTGTTACTTCGTGTCTATTTAAAATGTATGTCAATAAAAGTAAGATATGTTATATCTAAACAATGTACGTGTAAAGGTAACAAAGCAATTCAGGTCATAAATAACTTAACAATAACTCATTGTTTAGTATAAGTCAGTCACTGTAACATTTAGACGGTTAAACTTTATAGCAAAGTTCAGGACAGTTGTAAATTACTAGACTGTACCTAGGTTATTGCAAAATACACTTCGGGCTTTATAGATGTCTAAATTACTTTAACGACTTAGAACAGGTTCTATAGTTGTTTAATAATAATTTGTCACATAAGAAATATTCTAACAATAAGTTATTAGTAGTAGTAGTAGGGGGCTATTTTTCCGAAACTACACGACCAGCGCGTATTTTGCGTGTGGGTGGGACATGGATCACTCCAGCCAGCCCAGCTCCCCGAAGAATAAGTTATTATATAATATTTCATTATATTAATAGTGATCCGCCTCCGCTTCGTTTGGGTAGCACTAATTATGTTGATCCGATCGCTACCAAACTTCACGGACTAGGCCAGTCTGAAGATTTTCTGAAGATTTCATCAAATCGGTCGAGCCGTTTCGAAGTCTAATAAAGAACATACATCCACACACCTTCCTTTTATACATAGAATGTCTACAATAAATACTAAGATGCACTAAAAATAAAAACTTGCAGTATAAACTGAAATCCTATTTCGATATATATATTTTTATAAATTTGTATGCAATTGTATATAAATTAACTTTACTTTATTTATGCTTAGTAATGGTTTAAGAAGGAAATAAGTGAGATAAGTCGTTAATTATTTTTAATTTGTTACCAATATTTTGTAAATGAAAATATTATATAAAAAGATATTACTTTATTCCCTAGCACGGAGCTTTAAATTTAATTCAAAGCTATGAAGTAAACAAAAGGGGAAATATTCGCTAGTGATCGTTGAGAGTATCTCATTACACTACAATGGGACCACACAGGCGTCGCTAACGCCGGCGTCAAATGTTAATCTTGAATTACAGCGGCTATACGTTCTTAAGGAATGCAACTTCTTTTCGATTTATTAAACGAAACTGACCATAACTGAAACTAATGAACACTTAACACTGACAAGTTACATTGCACATAACAGTCGAAAGCCTCAATAAATTCGAAACGGTATCGGGTACATAGAATAAAAAGTACTTGTAAAATATGTAGAAAATATCGAAATAGTCTTCAATTTAAAATAGGCTTTAAATCGGAGGATATATAAACTACAATTGCACCTATGTATACAATTTCTCGAAGGTTATTTATGTAAATGAGTAATTTACTTTTGAGATTAATATTCAACTCTATGGATTTGTAAATGATATATAAGTTATTAATTTATTTTGGGTGAAGCGATCTATTTTATTTAAACATTAAACCAACGGAAAGCATTTATAAAAAAACTTGGATGTTTTAGGAATAAAGTAAAAATAATTTATATATAATATGTATGCCAATATTTATTATATATATACACATTCGTATATACCTACTAACGCCGCGTTTGGACGAGTTATTCTCGACAGTTTTTATTTTTGAAATATACTTGGTATGTCAAGTTGTTTGCGTCTTCTATTATTTTAAATATTGCCATATTAATATCTGTATGTATTTCGTATTATTTTTTATATCCTATTAACGAATAAACATTCTATATAGCAAATAAATCGACAAATGTATATAAAACCATGAATTTCATGTAAGAGAGTTTAACATATTTTCCTCCATTAAACGTAATCACGGTTTTATAATTCTCAATGTTTGATTTTAAGTTAACAACTTTCCTTGTTTCGAATGTTATCATTGTTTCATAATTTTTAATTTGGAGAGATGGTATAAACAGTATAGTTCTACAATATGAACATTGTTAGAGTTGCGGCGCTGCGGATTGAACTCGTCGACCTTCGACACACCTACTGAGCTGTTAGTGTCAGTACGACAACAGGATGTATCCATCATGACATGTGTTTACGTGTGACATTTACATGTTTCCTACATCAAAAGAATTCCGTCTTAATTCATTCTAAGAATATTATTACTAATATTTAATTAAGGATTAACCTTAATTTAACAAGTTCAATATTTATATCAATACAAAATAAAATAATAAATAGTTATGAAGATTACCCTTAAGCAACAAGCAAGTATGCACATGTTTAAATGTACAAAATTTGCGAGTTAGGACCGTCAAATAAAACTCCATAATTTTATTTTCAACATTTCGTGGAATGTTTTTTTCCCCATCCAAACTAAATCGTACCAAAAACAGAGACTCGAATTATTAAACACATCTAAATGCATACATTTCAAGGTCTTTCTCACAATAAATTGTTTAAAATAGTCTTGCATCGCAGCAGTCTCTGTAATTACATTGAGATTGTTGTCAATTATAGTAAAACTTTGTTTGACTAGCCCAAGTATTTATATTTTAATTTATTAAGAGACATCTTTATAAAGGCTAACGAGTATGATGATGTTTGATATTAGTATCTTCTCGTTTTAGTCAAAACTTCGCAAAATGATTAAGTTAAAAAAATATATTTCATGGTTCTCTTATCGTGCTTAAAAATAAATTTCAGTCCAGAATAATGTAAGCGAATAATAGTAACTTATCGAAAAATACGTCTTCAACCTATCTTTTACATCTCTACAACTATCCACGTGCAACCACCATAGTAACACCTGGCCACCACGATGAGGCTACAACTAACTACAATCATACCGACAACTCCATTTTAATATATATTTAATAGATTAGTAGAATTATGCTTCTATCGGATCTTAATAAAAGCGTATATACCTATATCAATTGACATTTGTTTTGATGTGTTTACCAAGATTAAGATGATAAGTATCATTACTTAGATGTTAAAATGAGCTTAAAGTCTTTCAGATGCGTATTCGCAAAGGTTACTTGACCAATTTATAAATTGTGAATTAATGCATATTTCGACATCAACCGTACTTGGGAGGAATCCGGCGTCATTGAAAGGTAAACTGGTAACTCCTGACGATATATCTCTTAACGGAAACATTAATATTTGATGCGCGAAATTCCTTGTAATAAACATGTTCATAATATTCAATTCTTTGCAGTTTATATTATTACACATTTGTTATTGTGTTGATACATTAACAGAAGATATCAATTCGGTATTAACACACGTTAATAATTTTATCTTTATAGTAACATCGCGTATAATTAAAAAAAAACTTGTTAATTTTTATCGTTTTTCTGTTCTGTTGAAAATTATCAAAATTAGCATATTATTATGAAGTAAGATGACATGAAGGCCAGCGAAATGGCTAAGGTTGACATAATCTGCCCTTTTTTTAGTTAGCAAACAATGGTATGCAAATAATTGTTTATTTCTTTTTTTTAATATTAAAGAATGTGTCAAGCAAGGGGTTCACCTGATAATAAATGCCCGCTACACATAGGCAGGCCCCAGCAAATGATTTGTAGACACGTTGCCTATCTTTAATGGACAGAAAAATTATATTTTTCTATACCCTTCCCCGACGAATTCTCTTTTTTATATGAAAAGGGGGCAAACGAGCAACGGGTCGTTGAAAGTTAAGTTAACTCTTTTCTTGAAGGACTCTAAGTCGTATTTATTTGGAAATACGGCTGGAAAAGATCATACCACAATGTGTTGTTACCTCTATCACCTTACATCAAACTACATCCAAGATTTTGTTATAGTAATAATGAGCCCGAATAGAAGCAAACAAATGCTTTATCTGACGTCTTTATTCTTGAAACATTTCGCTCCGCTTTGTTATAATCGCATAACACAAAGGTCAATCTGTCAGTTTTGTTCAGAAAAGTTTAGTTATGGCCTGCAGCTATTGGCTAATCTACCAGTATTTTATTTGTTTATAAGTATTAGAAACGAATTGTGAGCCATAGATATTTAGCTTTTATGCAATAAGTGATAAGGTCGAAAATTGCATTGAAAGTTTATTCATACTGTGGTTTATTTTCGACGCAAATAAATTGCCACCCTATTAAATCGTACGCATCTCTAATTGTTAATGTTTTTATTATGAGTTTTATTGGTATCTTGTAATTTGAATTAGGAATAGTGTGTCAAGTACACAGTTATATTCATATATTTGAAATGGATGTGGAGGAAAAATATCATTTTAAAATACACTAACGGGTTCGCCTGAAATGAACGCAGCTAGGTTATTAATTTATTTTCAAACTTCCCATGGTAAGAAGGAGTCCTTCCTTCCAATTAAATAAGGAACGAATTTACCGATATACATATATTTTTTGTAGTTTGTATCATTCAATCATAATAATCATAATCTTTGAGAATTTTAGATATTAATGTAGAGGGATATTCTGGTATGGGGAAACCTAAGAAAAGATGAATGGATTGCTTGAAAGGTGACACGAGCAAGAGTGATTACTGTTGATAGAGAGGCATGGAAAAAGGAAAATACCAAACCCACTTAAAGTGGGAACAAGTTATATCGTAAAAATAAACGTACGAATTGTCCACAAACGTCTTCTAAGCAATTAATCAAAAGAAATACTATGAATGCAAACAAGGAGAGTTCAGTTCATTGGTACCTTTGTCTATCGATCTAGGCTAATCGAGAACTAGGCTCATGGTTCAAATTTATATTAGATCCTACATGTATCCGTGATTAATAACTACATGAGACAATACTCTGGCCATTTAGAGAACGAGGTCGAAGGCTATCGACTTCACAAATCGATATCAAGTATCGATGTATAGATTTTGAAAGCTTGGAACAATGAACACAATGATTGATATACTAATATAGGTTAATCGACTATTTCACCTCGTGATTGTTCATAATGGTTTTGTTATACAATTATACTTTAATTACAAAATAAGAAGTTGCACAACATTCAAGATACAATGTTTCTTATTGTGGAAGTAAATTTTATAGTGAAACCGACCAACTCTTTAAACACGAACAAATCAAGTATCGAATGCATAAATGCCGTGGAAAATTTATACGTTCAAAATATAAATAAATTGCAAAGGAATGTAGGTATGTATAGGTAAATAAATAAGTCAAAATAAAAAATAAAGTGGCAATGGGCCGGTCACATTTGTCGAGTTAGCGACGTCAAACGTTAAAATGAAGGCCACGGATGGGGACCAGAAGTTTGGGGCGTCCTCTTTTCAGATGACCGATGCGCTCCTGAAGGCGGCAGGAAGTCGCTGGAAGAAGAGCAAAAAGCAGGGATCGCATGCTGTAGAAGGCATTGGGAAGAACTATGTCTAGCAGTTTACTGAAATGTGGAGGCTGATGATAATGATGAAGAAATAAATACAATGGAACGATAACTATTTCTTTCGGCATCGCGGCTATATTTTTTCTATTTGTTGTCGTTCTGGATTATTAATCTAGCTTAAATTTATTAGGTGTAAAGTAATAAACACGACTTTAAATTATAGAAAAATAAAGAGTTTATTATGTGCAATTTCATCCAATCCAGTGGTCTTTTTAATTTTAAAATGGTAATACAGATAAAGTCGTTGAAAAGTCTTCGATCAACATGTCTTTAATCAACGTGTAAGCGATGTCTGTATTGTGTAACATCAGCACGACGGACTAACGGCTTGTAGAAGGCAGATTCAAGATTGTGAGATTACATTGTCAGCAGTGTACTTCACTTTCACTCGATGTCACATCTTCACATGGTCTCTTTAATGGCGCATAATGGATTTATCTGTTTGGATAGTTTGATCTAGACGTACTATTTATGGATATTTACATTAACTCTAATCTAATATGTGAATTTCACATGCTATCTTTAGTTATTTAACTAGCAAACGAGTAACCTGATACTAAGTGACGGACTACGGACTACTCATAGGTTAAGGGAAAGCATCTGCAACAAGTTAATGAGGCGCACATGCTTTCCCTACGTTTAATGGACAGAGAAGGAGATGAATAGAAAAAAGGGTATTTTCTCTTCCTATCCATCGATAATGATGGGAAGAGCAAGAGGAATAGAGTTAGGTGTCCGGCATTAGGAGAATAAATGTATGTTAAAGTACTATTTTAAGAGCAATGTCTTTTAATGTATATTTAAAAAATGCTTAGAGAAACAAAAATAATATTGTTCACAATCTCTAGCTTTTAAAATAGTTCTTGGATGGTGCTACATTTTTTCATCATATCCTACCAGCTTATTTAAAGGTAAAGCTAAAGTCAGGTTAAATAAATTTATAGGCGTTTAACAGATTTGTAAGAATATGTTAAATGTCATTCAGCGAGTAAACTTCAAATTTATGACGCAATCGTAAAATTTGCTTTGAATTAACATTTATTATATTCCTTTTTGAGAAAGTTATAGTTAAAATAGACGAGGCATGGTTACACTGCCGCATTAGTTGTAACTGTTTAGGAATGCCACAATTCGTTAAGTAAAGTAATATATTTGAAAACAAGAATATATATATTTTTTAATATCTACCATTACGACCCGAGTAGTTGCACTTAAGTAAAAATAATTTGATTATTTATTTAGAACTATAAACATGCGACGATTTTGGTTGAAATAAATGTCGAGCAAATTGCGTTTATTGTTTAATTCCATACCATAAAAAAACCGGTATGAATTGGTGTATCTTATTACTATATTATATTTTCTTTAATGTACAGAGGAGGATAAGCAGAAAAAGGATATTTCCTTTGATAAGAATCTATCCTCTTCCTCGTCAAATCATCTTCTTCCAATTATTTCATTATGACAAAAGAATAGGAAGGGACTAGGAATTGGGCTCCGACACTTCACTCATCAGACAAAACGTAGAAATACTTCAATACTTGTCTTCTGTGAGATCGTAGTATTTCACCGGTCGTTTTGTTTGAGTTCGGTCCCATTGTTGAAAAAACATGTTTAAATAGTCTTCACACAAATTTGGTAGAGATAATATATAAGTATGAAGAAATAAGACTTGAAGGTTTATTACAGTATGTATTCTCGGGAGAATTTATTAGTCCAGTGTGTCCATGGCTCAGTAGAGGCGCGTCTGAGAGTCCGGCACGCGCGCCCGTGGGACGAATCAATTCGCTTGATCGCTGTAAACACGACAGGAGCAACTTAACCAGCTAAACTGGCTGACGATCAGATAACTGATATTAGCATGTTGAAGTTAGAACTAGAAAATATGCTCCAGTTAAACTTGTGCCTTTTTACATCACTAAGAGAAGGATAACCTAAAAAGTGATACGCCCACACACATGTGTATTACGGTGCTGCGGTGGATAGTGCGACATAAAGAGGAAATACAAACATGAATGCTTTTAATACTAGTAAAGTACATTTCGAATTAAAATTAAGTTATATTTAAAAACTAGCTGTGCCTGCGGTTACACCCGCCCTGCAATTTTACTTAAACGAAATGATACCTACCTACTTAGTGCCTACCCTAACGTCATCATCATCTCCCTGCCCTATTCCCGCGTGTATGGGGTCGACACAATATGGCCGTAGTATAGTTAAATTGATATAACTTTTTTATTTACAAGCCAATTGAGATAAAACAAACACTAAATATTAAGTGAAGCTTACCACCATCGATTAGTGAAAACCGCACCCAAATCGGTTAAGCCATTTCTAAGATTAGCGGTAACAAACGCACAGACAAACAGACAAAAATTCTAATAATCATTGTTTTGGGTTTTATTGCATTTATGAAGGCCCCAATAATAGTTTTTTTTTTCAAATAACATTTTTTATTATATGTATAGATAATGCTCTTTGGCATTTGTACAAATTACTTGTGTGTTCGGAATTTTCCATTCGACTACCGTCGTGAACCATGTCCTAAGACAATCTAAGAATTTTTTAACAAAATTTGCGAATATCTTTATCATAAAAATCATAGAAAAAAATGTATAAATATTTTGTATATTCTGAATTCTTATTTTTTTAGCTTATAACAACCTTGCATGTGTAAACTGTATTAAATGTTAGTTGAATTCTTCAAATTAGTTGGAAGTTAAAACGTTATTTTTATGAATTAATTCCGGCACGCAACGCTTGGTTACACCGTATCCGTTAGCATTCAAAGAAAAAATGAAAGAGTGGACTTAAAAGTGTGATGACTAGACATAAATCTAGGTCCTATTTTCATATAGATCATAAAGTTTTGAAGATTTTCACAGTTACTAATAATTAAATGGTTAAAAGCAAGATAAATATTTAAAATTTAATCGCGGTTCGGCATCAAAACTGGTCACTACTGTCTATTGCACTGCTAGAAGTATTTTTACGTATTTATTTGTTTGTTTCAATTCTGTTTTCATGTCTTTAGATGGAAGGATATTGGGTGTATGTGTCATGCTATTGCAACATAAAAATAATATCTGTTTCATAACATCTGCAACAAATTTGTCGACGACGGGCATTGAGAACCGTTGCAAAAGCCTACCTCAATGTCGCCCCACTTTCGCGCGTCCCTCTGTAAAGTCGTGTCGTATCAAACAATTATATCATGCCACGTTACTGTGCATTTCATTTTATATCTTGATGTATGACTTTTGATCTAAAAGTAAATTTGTTTAAACATTTAAATGGAGCAATAATTTTATTTTAATTACCTTTTACATGATACAAAATGAAAATAACTTTTACACTTTTTACATACACATTTAATATTTGGAAAGATTAAATTTATAAGAATAAAAAATATGTGTTCCAGGTTTCTATGAATACAAATTAAAATACAAAACCACGACAATAATTATTCCAGTATTTAGGAAGTTTATTCAGAATTTATTAAACGCTTGTAAATTGACTATTTTCAAGATAATCTTTAATTAATGACATACGGTGCCGCATTACGCTTTAATTCTACAAAAAGCAAGGCTGGCTATGGCCATTGTATGCCGGCAAGCACGCGGGTTCCGCACTACACTAACAAAGCACATAGATATCGATAAGAAGACAATAAACAATAACATTCAAGTATTGCTGTTGCAACACCTAATAGCTATGCGACTACCAACTGGATTGTTTGCACTTCGAGTTAGAATGATTGTAGGAAAAATCTCTTATAAGAACTATTTTCTTTAATTAAGCGTGAGAGATTCTGACTCGGATTTATAAAGACAATCATGTATCTAAAACTTTCCGCTGTCCACGCAAAAGAATTTACTTCAACGTGTAGTCAACCAAAGTTATGCTACCCACATAATAGATTTGATGATAGGTTCAATAAATGAGGGATGTCTGAGGAAAACCAGCAATATCGAATTTTCTATTGAGGTTCTTTTGTGAATCATGTTTGGTTATTAAAATAACAATATAATATCGATTAAAATGGTTAATTTTTTCGATTTCTTGTAAAGACAAGTCGCAGTTTTTGGCGTCTCGTCGGTAAGATTGGATTCATGTCAGTAGTGACGCGGGCAGTTCACCGATATCAAATTATCGTCTGTGCTAGACGACGCAACGGTGCCAGCTGTAGCCGCCAGGTGGTCTCAGTAAACTATGAGATATAAGTGTTTTGTAACTCACTACAATTGTCTGCGAATGGTCATATGATTTAAAACCTAGACCTAGATTTATTTTCTTAAGAACATATACATTTCAATGTAAAAAAGTAGAATTTAATAAGCCAGTTTAAAATATATTCTCTCCTCTCTCTCCAGTAATTTTAATTTAAAAGTAAAATTACTGGAGAAGTAACATATTCGTGTATCAAATTTGCTTTTAATTTCGATATAATGTATCATAATTTTAATAAAATCATTATAGTATATTAGTATAGTATATAGTATACTTACCACGGTATTGTTCTCATATATATTTCGAAAGTCAATAAAAATAGAAATTAAGGAAACCCACAATTTCTGTAGCGCCCGTAAACCTACTTAGCAACTGCTAATTCAAATAATAGGAGCGACTATTTCCCTATCAGACATCCATGAACCAGTCCTAATTATTACCGGAGGCAATGTTGGATCTTTATTGTTCGCTGTTAGGCTCGGCGAACATTAGATCGAGACTAATTAAATGAGGGTGTAGGAGCTCTGAGTTTCATTAAAATGGCGATTTTCGTGTGTGTGCATCTGATAGTGAACAGACGCAAACGTAAGCGACACTTCCTCTTTAGTACTGCTCGCAAAAACTAAGAAATGTTATTAAAGATGGACTTAACTTACTCATAATAACATTAAGTCTACCTTTATAAACTTTCTATTCGTACCAAAAATAATAAATAATATGACATGAATAAAAAATGTTTTTATTATCATTAAAAATAATCATAATATAATCGAAATAATAAGTTTCAAATGGCTAATTTAACTGATATTCCTACTGTTTTGAAATTCCGAAATGTAAACTATAAATATTTCACGTTTACGCTTTAAGGATAATTGGTGAAGTATTATATAATTAATAACTATTTGTAAATTAGTTATTGGTGCATCATTACAAAGTATATCTTTTGTTGATATTTTGATACATTTTTTAAAAATGTACCATTGGTCTTATTGGTCATTGGTACATAATTATTAAATAAAATATATCAACAAATAATTATCCAATTTCTTGGCCTTATATTATAATTAATAATGAGACTCATTAATTAACAATAAGGTCCACAGACTCTCAAATATGATTTCTAAATAATTTTCAGACCTTAAATATTCATTTAAAATAACCAAGTGAGAAATTACTCTTGCAAGTGGTTCTTAGTGCTAAAGTGAGTAACTTCTAATAAATCACCATTAGCATAAACAGGGCTCGATGATCTACTCGCCACGAGGCTTCCGTGTCATTAACAGCTTGTGCGAGAGATACTGTCTCTCGACTGCCGCGTGCGATCACATCGCTCTAGCACACGCCTCTATGTAGTATTTAATTTATTTCCTGGCAGAGAGAGTGTAATTATATCAAATAGTTCAACGACGATGTTCCATTGGGGATAAATTGTTTGTATTGAAACTCGAGATTTATCATTGGATTTTATACTTATAAAATAAAGACTCTGATACTTGGGTGGTCCTCTTTTTTTTTAAACATTGATTGAATAACAATTGAATAAATAGATATAGATTTTTTTATATTTAAATTAAGTTTAACAAAAAAGAAAAGTTTTATCCCCATAAGCTTAATTTTGGTCTGTGTAATTTTAGGTGTCATTGTATGGTTGACTCTTAATGAGGAGCTTAGATAGATATATGTGTGGTTTTGATATTGTGAGCAGATTAGGTAAAGGCATAACTAAAGTAACATACTAAGTCCATATTGATACACATAATGCGACTCATGCCCTAGAGAAATCCAACACTAAACTAAATGTAAAGAATACTAAAATGCTGTTTATAGTATTCGTGTTCTTTTG
>JWHW01024526.1:361180-373489 GCA_000931545.1 Papilio glaucus | reverse complement strand
CTCAAGTAGAGCGACCTATAACCTTGGCCATCTCTTGGCGACCTTTTAAGTTGAGGCAGCATGCCGAGAGTGAATGGAGACATAGTTTATGCTTCGACTGGTATTTAGCTACGGGTCATCTTACCACGATATCCATGTAACCTCTATAGTCAGTCAATGTAATTATACAGAACTGTACAGATTATACAAAGATAAGTCACATATTTATTATTAGATTCGTTATAACGATTTGATATTTAAACCAATGGGGTACCAAGACGTGTTTTGCATTATGTACTAAAAATTCTTACAGATAATTGAACACTTTAGACATAGTATCCAGTACAGCATACGTAGATAATTAAAATGAGTCAATAAGGTAGTAAACTCTTTATATTACTGTAGAAGATAACAGTGTATTGGAGAAAACAATATTATTAAAATTAATTTTTAATTTAATTATTACTTCTATCTTTTAAAAACATAAAGTTTTGTAGGTTATTTGAACTATTCTGTATGTATTCCTTTTTAAAATTATGAATTTTTTGACAAAATTTTACATTGAAACGTAAACATTATGGTTTTATGTATTTAAAAGACCGACAACTTTTTAAAGTTGTATTGATTACGTCTTCACACATCTCTAAACAAAATGTTCGCACGTCAAGGTCGTATATGCAATTATTTTTGACTCGGATTATTTGTATTTCAAACAAAATAAAAATCTTTTATTTATTTTTACAATTATTTTACTAATCGTTCGAGAGATACTTTGCTTTTAGTAGCTCTATTTGTTTGTTGTCAGTGCACCACTGCCCTGTCTCCTTTTAACGGTTTAAGTCCTTATATTCCAATCGTCTATGACAAAAATAAACCAATGTAAGACACAGAAACAATTTAAGAAACAGAAAAAGTAACTTGAGCGTATCAAAGGGAGGGGTTTTTTTACGCTCCCTTTGATACGCTCAAGCTACTTTTTCTGTTTACGTTATCTTGCTTATTTTAAATCCAAACATACTCTTTGGTAGCTTAAAGATAAGATGAACTTCGATAAAATGTTGTCTAGGGCGTTCACGACCGATGGTACCATTTATCTTTTTCCATTTCAAATTTTTGATGAAATAATTGTTATATTTATGGTATAAATACAAATTTAGATCTGTCATAATTTTTTTCATCAAAATGGTTCATCATTGTTTGATTGCAGTTAAGAAATGTTACAAGAACCTCAATCAAAAACGAAATCAGTTAAAGATCAATACGTCAATTAAGTGTCTACACCTTATAGGTCGGTCTGACCTTTAAACAATTACGTCTTCTCGACGAATTTTTTACGAACTTGTTTTACTTGTTGCCCTACCTCGGTTGCCGTCTTTTGATTTGGACTTCGTTTTACATCAAAAACAATACCTACAATATTATTGTATTCAAATGGTTAAGTTTCCTATTTAGCCCTATATACTTGTACTAAGCTAAGTATTTTTTACGTAAAAACAAACTGTGTATATATAGGAATACAGGGATAAAATGTATTACACTCTTCATGTATCTTACTTGGACCCAAAATAAGTAACTTAAGTTCTACCGCTTGTACTCAAGTCAGACAACTATAGTTTATAACGCAACAAAGCAATAGCATTTAGCTAATGCCTGTTACAAAGGAATGTGGTCGGACTTAAATCCTTTTACCAGCGTCACAGCATGCTGCGGATCTAATAAGTCGCACTGACCTTTGACAATATAAGTCACTAGGCAGCATAAGCGTCGGATACCGGCATTAAATATAACTGACTTGACTGCTACGTAAATAATAACGAATACAAAAAGAAAACACAAAAAAACACAAATTTTGTTTACTCGATTCTTATTTATTTAATAATCTTAAGGTATACGTGTCACCTTATATGTATGTTTAACATAAAAATAATAACCTAAGAAATGACCAAAGGTGAGTATTTCTATCCTTGCTTTGTTCAGATGCAATTAAAGACAGTTATAGCTTTGATTAATCAAAAAAGATATCGTATCCTTAATTTAAAAACGAACGAACCGAATTAGTCTTTTTGAGCAATAAGAACACTTTCAGCTTTAGCGTCCAACTAATATTGAAGTTTAAATTTAAAGATAAACAAACATTAATTAAGTCATGAACTCAACTCTATTCTAATGCATTCTATAGACGATCTCGCGTTGAAAAAGTTCTTGTAACCAATTGTCTATGTGACCGATTTATGCTTGTAGTGAACAGGTGTTACTTGTCAACTCTCCATTTCGAAATGGCTTGTCAATGTACGACTTGCTTTACGATTTTGATTCTTAATGGCCGGTGATAAAGTTTCGTTGGAATTTATTGCATGTAAATTAGTGCCGTCATGTTCCTCCGGCCTTTACAATGAACACACAAGTGTCACAAGTGGTAATGTTAACAGTTACATAAATGGATCAGCCATCACACATGTCTCGTAAATAAGTAATGGTATTTGTTTAAAATGTAACAGACTTGTAGATAATTGCAAACAGCTAATTGTAAATATTAAAAAAGTACTCATAATTATTTTCCTTATTGGATTCTCGTGTAAGTGAACATATTTTCAACAAGTGCTCTAATTTCATTGGAGTATATTTTGGTACAACTATTAAAATGTCGATAATGCCGCTTAATTTGAACACTAGTTGGCTCTATTTTCACTATCTTTAACCACATAAAGTATATTTACAATACAAACATACCTATATGGATTGGCCTTCAAAATCTCGTTTCTATTTTATAGTATTCATTTTTTGTATTTAAAAGTCGACAATAATTAAGTAGGGTCTAGTCACTTTGAATAATATTTTAAAATGCTGAACTTTAAAAGGTTAAGGTGTAATTTTTTTTTATAAATTCTTTTATTTTAAAATTTATAGTTTCAGAAATATATTTGTTAAATCATGAGATCTGTTAGAATTATAAACGATTGCTGTTTGCTTCTTATTACATCATGACCCTGCCTTTATCCCACTTATGTGGGGTCGGCACAGTATGACTTTAGTTCATACTGTATAGGTTTTGGCTACATTTTTTTACGGCCAGCCGCCTGCCTGACGCCAACCCTCGTCGGGAATAATTGGTTGTAGTTATGTCTTATTTTACTTTTAGTGTGATCAAAAACAAAAATTCCGTTGCTGATATAGTCAAATGTCAAGAGGACTGTTTTTGGTGGGACGCATCGTCAGGTTCATCGTTACTGTACAAAACGCTAAACCTTAATTGATTAGTTTCAGAGAAAACAATTTAAAGTAAATGTGAATTAAAAAAACTGATAATTGATTAAGAAATAAAGACAGACAGTTGGATTGCTAATTTGCGGTACATATAGACATTTCGATAATATCTTTGTAGGTTAAAAATGGGAAAAAAACTGTAAATTATTGGTTGGAATATATTTAAAAAAAATTCTAGATGAGTGTTGATACAAGTTTCACCATCGTTTCCGTATGGTAATTATTCAATGTTTCTACAACTCTACTCTTGCTGACTTAACTGATGTTGATTGATATGTATCAGGAAATGACGCTCCGTCTGCTTTCGAAACGTTTCATTAATATATCATCCCATTCAATCTATTTCGGCTCGACGACTTGATCAAGTACTTACGTACTAGTTGATACTGAAGCGTGAAATGTGTTTTGTGTTTGTGATGTACTTATACTGCAATTACAATTATCGCTACTTAGCCTCTACTAAAGTATACATTAAATTAGTTAATAAAAATAACTATTAAAATCCATGTCTGCTGTTAGAACCTATGACCCTGAATGTTTATTCTCCTGTTTAATCTCATATCATCAAAATTCACTAAAAGTTACAACTTATTTTACTTATCTATAGATAATCGTGAGTTGGGATCTTTACGTTTGTTTACTAAAATCGGGCACCTTGTCAGATAAGATTTAAGTTAAGAAAATATTACATATTGTCTTATATCTTTTATCCCAGTCGAGGAGACAGTTATGCAAGGCACTCTCTATATTGGCACTACTTTAGTTTCTTCATTGTATATTATCCAATGAAATAAAATCCGACTTTAATATGGAACACAGGTATTAAACAAACCTTACCTTACCTAAGTTATTAAGTATGCTTTCGCTTACACTTTCGATTAAAAATTATTTATTTATTTAGCATTATTACAAATATAAACATTCTAGATGAACCCGAACGTTACCGAGTAATTGACATTCAAGTTCACGTCTAATTTAAATTGTATCTGTCATCTGAATAAAAATTGTTAATCGATGTGATTAAGTTAAATTTTGCCACATAAATCACGTTATTTATGTAGCATTAACTATTAAAACAAGACCTAGTAACTGTTTTCCTTGGCACTCTGTCACGATTCCGCCTATACCTCAGAAAAAACGAGAATTCAAATGAAGCATAGACTCGACCATATTGCATTCTGTAGCTTGGAGTTAACATAAGGCAAAACGAACCTAATATTAATGGTGTGAAGATTGATTTTTCACAAATAATGTGTAAAGAATTGCAACGCCGCAGGACCAGACAGGTGGGTAAAATAGAAAGTTGTTCGCTTCCTGGTCGCCCGCTCGCCTCGCCGTCTCCAGGTCACAAAAGAACTGCGTTTAGATTTCGATTTGCAAGGACGATTATTAAAACATAATAATATAACATTTTGAAAAATAAATATATTTAATGCTTCATTTATATAATATATAACGGGGCAAGTGAGCGATGAGTGAGGTGTCGGGACGTTGTGACTTACGTATTGTCGGTCGTGGGTTCGATCCCAGGGAGGCGTTTGCCTCGCATTAACTTTGTGTTTTATGTGTGTTATTTCATCACCACTGTTTAAAAAAAGGCAAAGGGAAACATCGTGATGTCTTAGAACCACCAAATTCGAGCACATGTGATATCCACCAACCCGCACTGCCAGAGCCAGCGTGGTAGATTACGGTCATTTCCCTTTCTCAGAGAGGAGGGAGGTGTCCCCTCAGTGGGAAAACATACTTAAAAGGCTGATTTATTATTTTGTATCCTACCCTTCTGCGTAGCTCTGCCATTGATCATTTATTTATTGCTACTATGTATATGATTGCATTTGAAAATATTAATTTCTGTGATTTTCGTTTCATTTGTTAATTGTTTATCGAAATGATTGGAAATGAATTTTAGCTTTATATGCCTATCTCATGTTAAATACGAAATCATAATTAGTTCATACAAACATAATAAGCTTGCTGTTCAAGTATATCTTCCTATATTTATTGTAAACAAAAAAAATGCATTGCGCAACATCTTTGTACCTACGAACGTAATGCCGCGATGCCATTGCAAAGGTTACGTAACGTTAGGCAACATGAAGATGTGCCCAAAGGTGAAACAAGGGAATTAAAGTCAATACATTGTGCTACAGGCGGTTTCAAATTAAGTATCGCAAATATACTCATCACTTATTTTCAATGCTTAATTTTGGAATAACTTTAACATCAATTTATTACATTACAATAAATAAATAAAAAATTGATTTAAGTTTTATACAAATTCATTTTACGCCATAGAATGAAAGGAAAGGTTGAAACTTTAAATCAGGTACTTTCTCTTATGATGCACTAAAAAGTGAAAACTGATAATATGAGGGACGCAGCGAGTGAATAATGACTAAATACGGCAACAGTGTACTTTATATAAAAGCACAGTTAAATATCAATCATCCTGTATAACTAAATATACTTTTAGTTCCTCATTATATAATGCTATGATAATTTGATAGTCGTGCTTCAATGTCTAAATATATAATATTACGTCCGGGACAGCTCGTCCGCGAAGCGTTTGTGAAGAAATTTCACTCGTAATCTCCTATCATTGAGATATACTTTTCATTAATTTCCTTATTTAGAAAGGAAGTATACACATTGATCTAAGAACAAATATAAAAATATTTAAGGCTTTTATTGTAAATCATGTTTACTTACCATCAAAAGTAATTACTCTGACAATGTTACTTTTCGTAACTGACAATCACACCTTAATATAGCTTTAGAACGGTTTCATGAAGGCTGTTAAGTTACCTTATATATAATGAAGCCTAAATAAAATGAAGGTACAGAGAGAATTGATGCCAGTAAAATTATATCATCAACACTAGTGTTTTAAGTAAATATGGCTGCTGTCATCTTTGCATTTGCACTATAATTATTTAAATTACATTAGTACCACAATGAATCGCACAAACCTCTTCGTTCAGAAATATAATTAATGCAATAATAGTTGTCGTAAAAATAAAACATGAAAATCATGTTAGGACAGACTTGTGTAATATCTTAATATTAATTTGTAAATGTTTTGTATTTCATAAAAAGGGAAAAAAATGTAACTGACAAGGGTAGGATTTAATCAACACCTTTAAGATGCTCGTGAAAACACAAATCATTCTAAAGATGAATTGACAAGAATTCAAACTGAAAAAAATATAAGATTTCTTTGAAGACTTGCAAAAGAAAATGTTTGAATGTATCAAACATTTTTATTTCAAATATGTCAGAATGATTGTTAATTAGCCTTATCCAAAGAGAGTAAGTCACGAACTTTTCCTGTAGGTATAATACTCTTATTGAATGAAACAGCAGGATATAAAAGCATGCAATTAAAAGAGATAAAACAAATTGTAGAGTTTTTAGTGCTTTTGTTTGAACGTTTTAAATTATTCATCGCTGTCGATCAACATGATTACGCTATTTAAGAATGGATGGATGCTGTTTTACGTGCGGTTTCACTCGCCCGCGTTATTACATCTTATCTTTATTTTTCTTTCTGCTCGGCTCCTAAGGTTCAAGGCGTTATGTAAAATAGTATATAACCTTTATTAATAATAAGGCAGTCAAATGAAAAAAGGATTTTTCAAATCCGATTGGTAGTTTCTGAGATTAGCGACTCCAAACAAACTCGACAGCTAAGTTTGTTTGAACGTTGTCAAATTAGTATAGATATCAACAGATGATCATCTGCTATATAAACGTCATTAATTAAGCAAAATACCCTTCAAGTCACATGGGTTATTTAAATGTAAGGCAAAATACAATTCATGTAATTATAAAATAAAATAAAAAATAAATATGCGCTCACGCCCGTAACCCAGAGGGGTAGGCAGAGATCATGGATTTCCATTTGGCGCGATCCTGGCACACCTCTCTCGCTTCTTCTACACTCATACATCTACGCATACATGCTCGTCGGTTATGGGTGCTCCTTATATCGGCCTTTTTTAGTAAGCCACTAATCTGATCGATATAAGTTCTCCTAGGGCGTCCCCTACCAACACTGCCACTCACTTTTGCTACATAAATTTGTTTCGTTATTCTCTCTTCATTCATCCTTTCAACATGCCCGAACCACCGAAGCATTCCTTTCTCAATTCTAGTTACAACATGTAATTATAATAGGGTAATTATTGAACAGACGTACATATACACCGGAAGGAGGGTGGCGTTTCGAACGTCTTCAAGGACACGTCGGACATCTGTTCCCAGGTAATAAAGGCCGCGGGAAAGGGATCGAGGTCGTGATAAAATTTGACCAACTCTTTAAGAGTATTTTATGTAAGGGATATTTTTATTTTTGAAGTGAAAACTTTTTTAGCCGCATTAGACGATATTTAATAAAAGAAAAATCTTATAGGTTCGCGTGAACAACACGCGTCAGCAACAAGTTTATTTGAATATAGAACAGTTTCAACGAACTTTTTAAATTATTTTTCTCGTATTCAACTTTTAATTTTATTTTTTATGTACAAAGGCTTATTTTTGTTGAATATTTATTTATTATTGAACTATTGTCGCGTCTTCCACCTGTTTTGAGTTTTCACTTAGGCAGTGGTGCCTGTGTTTTTCTTTTACTTTTTTTTCAGTAGTCTGCTCAGGAGATCGATAGATAATCGAAATTTATTAATTACATTCAATCGTTCAATTATTCTTTACATATTGCAAACGAATTAATTAATAAATGATATGTTCCTCAATATCTATTAATCTTTTTTAGTGACATTTCAGTAAATTATAATTTATTATTCTTAATAAAACGCCGACTGATATAATGTCTATTACAGCCTTCACGTCATTAGAATCTTCGACCTTTACAAACATGCAATTATGTTACACACAACTAAATGCTAACTGACTTGAGCAGGAGTGACAACTACATACACTTTCGTAAACTCAAGCATACATCTATACAGGTAGCATTACGTAATACGATTTTGCCAACTTTTAAAATGTCAAATAGTGACCTGCGACACGGTGACGTCTCCACCTGTCTTCGTATGAGTGAAGTTTATACCTTAGTAAAGTAACTTTAAGGTCTATTTCTGTGTGATCATGTTTCTAAAGTATTATAATGAGGAGAACGGATAGGATTGTAATCTAAACTTATATTTGCTTAATGTGTCAGGTACAAAATTATTTTATGTCTGTTTGAATAGTATTACCGATACCCTTTATAAAATAATAATATATTGCATATATTATGCAAATGTTATTGTTAAAAAACCACAGGCAATCAAAAACCTTGTCCGATACAAGCTTACTCTATAATTTTCTCGCGAAAAACAATTTGTTTTATGTTAATGTTTTTGGAAGTGTAAAGCCATGGTAAGGATGTCAGAAGTGAAGACTTAAAGTAGGTAAGAGGACGAGACGATAGTTCAAAAATAAATAAATAGTCAATAAAAGTAAACCCTTATATCTTAACAATAAAACTCAAAATTGAATACAAGATAAATGTAGACAAGTTTGTCGAAATTGTTCCTTATTCAAATAAGTATGTTGTTACTCGTATTGCTGACGCACATTAACCAACATTCACGCGAACCTATAAGATTTTCCCCTACCAAATACCGTCTAACGCGGCTAAAGACGTTTTGAGTTCAAAAATATTTCGTTTGAGGTTGGATACATAAGATCGATCTGCAATGCCTTCACTTCTGAGAGGACGCAAATTTCAAACTAATCTTTTGAAGACTACTTATAAAGTAAAAATTAATTATTTATTTGCTAAACGAGATTTGCTTAGCAAGTGTAGTCATCGCAATAGGTCACAAATACTGCCCGTCTCCTGCAATCTGTTAATAATTGTAGACAGGTATAGGGATAGTAAAGATATACAAACAAGTGAAATATAATATGAAATTTGTGCTTAATGCTGAAGTAATTTGGCTAACAGAAAAGTAGGTATAGTATTACTGGGTGTTAACTAAGTAATAACTTTGTACCGCCAGTCGCGCCGCTGTGAAGCAAGTTTCACGACACTTGTGCGCCGTCGCTACTTGATATCCTTGACAAAAGCTAAGAATTTTCGAATGTATAATGTAATTTATTATTAAATACATACATATGTATAAATATTTGAATACCTTCGGTTCAATGTCTACGAAAAACTTGATGGTTCAAGTTGTTTTTCTGTAGGTGATTTTTTTTATTTAAATCGAACTCTATAAATTTATGATTAATTCTATTTTTTTATGATTTCTACACAAGTTGTTAAGTTAACATAATAAATGGAATCTAGAGATATAACATTCACTAGTTATATAGAAAAATCCTATTATACTCATTAAACATCTCTATATGTCTATATTGTTTTTGGCTATTTTACTTTCAGCAGGTAATCACTCATAACCATGGATATTCAGCTTGGTAAAAATAAAAAAGGCTGTGAAATTTCATATGATATTTAATTTTCGTATGAATGTAAGAAAACAAAACATTATTAATTTGGCTTACATCGTAAATGAATTGGAAGGTAAAATTTTACAATTGACCTTCATTTTTGTATTAAAAAAATCGCGTTTCTGCAAGCGAAAAAGTTTCACTTTTATCACGTATACAGTTTGCGTGGTCGCGATATGATATTGTCAACAATTATCTCAGATTGGACTAAACTTAAATAAATTTGTAAGAATGACAGGGTACGTAACGAAAAATTATAAGTCTCTTGACCGAAAATGTAATTGTAAAATATTTAGTCCAGTTAGGATTAAGCATTTTAATACCACTACTGGGGTGCTAATTGTAGTACAAGAAATTACTATTTTTAGAGTAACTACTAATTATTAGATATAAGAGTATTTACTTAGCTAAAGTAGACGTAAAAAACGGCATATTTTTGTCTCTTTGCGCGACAGACAGGTGAAGGCATTGCGACACCGGTAGCCGCTTGCAACATTTGGTGCGTGAACGAAGTGGCCAGCCGATCGTATTAAGGACACGGTTGTATAATTTCGCGTCTTACGTCGCTGGAGACAGATAAACTTCATAATAATTTCGATATGTATTTTATGGTTGATGTGGTTTTGGTACGAAAACAAAAGAAAAAGAAAACAAAAGGAAGCAACAACTACAACACGCAACAGCTACCTTAATGCATACAAAGACGAAAAATAAACAAAAACCGAAGCTTACACAAACTTTTTCTTTCAACTAATAATATCTTAGCTAATAGTGGTTTGACCTTGTGTAATATTAACGGTTCAACCTTAGAATACATCAGCCATTTAAAAATACATTAGAAATGTTGTCTAAACTGATTTATGCATGCACCTCTTATGATAAGACTGATCTTTGAACTTTTACCAAGAATACTATCAAGGCTTTATTAAGTGTTAATTAGTAAATTTTCATTTACGATAATTACAGCTTGTGAAAGCAACTCAATTTGCTAAGTTATATGAATCTCAATTTTGCTATCAAAGCAACGGATTTTCACGCAAACATACCCCGTCTTATGATATAAAGCGAGTAATTCTTGTACATATATATTTATTATAGAAACGGCTCTAACAATTTGGATCAAATTTTGTATTGAGATACGGTTTTTATTTTATAATTAATCGATATCATTTTCGCATCAACACAAATTTTCACACAACGATATATTTCAATTTTATTTAGCGCCATCTCTTGGGATAGAAGCGCGAAGCTTGGTCCACAGGTAGTAGTTTCCTATAGATGATATTGTAGTTGTTCTAGGTAACCATCATTGATTTGAATGCGACTGTATCAAGTCAAAACAATTGTATACAGTAAGCAAAGATGTAACCGCCCTAAAATTAGCCAATTCCTTAGGAAGAGATACGCGTGGAGTAAAAAAAAATCGCAACCATAAAGTCGAATATTTCGAATTAGTCGAAGTAACTCGCTGATCGCATTATAAATGAAGCTTCTTGATTTGAAAAGATTACTCGTGAAAATTAATTTTAAATGAAGGTGAGTCGGGCTGGATTCAATCTGGCCAAAGCCGTACCTTGGACAGGTATTGTCACTTAGGATCAACGGCCCCGATGATTTATGAGACCGATTTTTTTCTTATGTTTTGATATTCGGTCATTATTAATACTCTTAAAGGAAGAGCCGCAAAAAATCTCCTACACCCTTTGGAAATGCAATCAATACAAATACCAAGTTAAAATAAAAATTGAAAATTATTAAAACCAGGTTTGGTTTTCTTTTGTTTGAGATATATTTACTATCAAATTATTGTTTACTAAATATGTATCAAATACTTGTTCAGAAACACTCAACTCAAATTATATAACAATTAGTACTGTATCATTTCTTCTTCAAATATCGATTCATTGTCAGAACAAAATATTTTTGACATTGTTCCAACGATGCGATCAAATTGTCCAGATTACATGCTTTCCGGACAATTTGCGGTGCTGTAACACGGCCATTGTTGAGCATCGGTCACGATCTAGATCAATAGGTCAGAGCTTAATGCTAGTGGCTGCCGGCAAATTATCACAAATACAATCAACGATTCCACTATTCTTTCTTTTAATCTTTGACTATTAGATTATTGGCAATTTCAAATTTCGCAGATGTAATTATTTTACCATTTTTCATTAATACAGTTAAAGCAAATTACCGTAAATTATTTTAAATAATATTTATTTATTCAGGTATCAAACAGCCATAAAACAATAGGGATACATAATACAATACATACGAAAAGGCCTACAGTACCCTTAATATTACACAATATTTTGCGGTGCTGACAAAACAGTTCTTACTCACGCTTTTATTAGGTAGATCTGTATCTATGTAATGGAATCTCACGATGTAATTTTCACTAACATGTAAATGTCCGATTGCCTTCAAAGTTTTCAGTAATGTAAAGGACCAATGTCACTACTTGTTCACTTTGTTTTAGTTCTGATCAAAGCTAAAGAAAAAAATATTCTTAATTCAAATGTTTGAAAATAATACGCTTACCGCGTATTGCATAATATAGCTACTGAGCTACACTTCTTTACAATAACTGTATTGTAGTACAGT
>JWHW01024526.1:330950-361133 GCA_000931545.1 Papilio glaucus | reverse complement strand
TGAGTCTAGCAGTAGATGTCTGTCAAAGATTAATATATATTAATATATTTTTTTCGCGATAATCTTCGTTATAATGAAACAGTTCGACAAACGAATATAGTGTCGTGCGGGTCAATCGCGCTTTACGTGGCATGTTCTCACGTCTTCAATGTATGTACGTAGTCGGAAACTGTTACAAAAACGTAACAGCAGACATTATTGTAGGTAGACAAAGGGAATTAAAACGTAATGCACAGTGTATAACTGTGAGACATTAATGTTGATTGAATTATGCTGGATTTAAGAAATTAATCGTTTACGCAAACTTTTGAAACATCTAAAATATTATCTGTGAGCTATTAAAATGTTAATTTGTATCAGAATTAGTTATATATAAGTTTCACAATATATTTAAATTGGTTAATTGATTGCATCGGAGCGAAGTTTACCTTTGCTTCTTTTTCTTACCAATTTAAATCGTTTTTGTTAGATTTTAAGCAGAAGATTTATTGTCTTAAATAAATTTAATTTCGTTACAAAAAAATATTAAGTTATTTAGATACAATAAACGAAAAGCTTATCTTATCTAAATTATTCCAGAGCAAGGCACAATAAAACAAAGCAAGATTTCTTATGATACGGAGCCCAAGCGGGGATTTCTGCACATCTGATTTTCATATCGGGAGTACCTTGGACCCTATTAAGTAGTACCACAAATCAGTCAGCCATGTAGAGCCGCAAGCTTAGGGTAGCACATTTTAATTTGTATAATAAACGAACATCTGACATACTCGAGCGCGTCATATTGTGAATTTTATTAATCGGACGATTTGGGCGAGATGCACATGGGTGCAAGGATCAGAGACTTCGTTAACAAAACTGTTACCTGAACATCCTCGAGTGCGGTCAATTTTTATAAGAAGGAAGTAGTTCAAGGATAACGTGATACGATATTCTGACGATTTCAACAAGCAGAAGTTATAAAAATTGTAAATAAAGATTGTAGGCCCTTTCCCCATCGCCAAAAATAAAGGTGTCATATAACCTTTTTTTCTTTTTACCATCTAATCTCCATAATCGAATAGGTCCCCATGACGCTCGAGGAGGTACAAGTTTAGCATCGTTGGCTCCCGTGATATTAAGACTGACCCAATCAAAGCATATTAGATCTTATTTTTTGTTTTTAAAAATCTTGGTGGGTACAATAACTGCGTATTTAAACATAAATTTTGTGTTCGATTTAGATTCAAATACTATTTAGGATCGGAATATTGTTACTTACATTATAATTGTATCATAAATTGATATCGTTTTTTTGATAACCATTCCATTCCTTCTAAATGATAAATCATGACCAATTTAAACTAAATAATTTTTCAGAGCTGCGGTGCAGGTTGCCTTAGTTACCGCCGACCTTCGAAAGATGGCACTTTAAGACGAAGATGAAGTGAATTTAATATCTAGATATAATATACATTTCAAGTATCGCAATTGTATTTGATAACGTGACATAACTCGGGAATGGTTTCTCTTATTCGTTGTAATTTGTTTGTATCTATTATTACGGTATGAGTGTGAAGTCAAGCGTGAACATTGCTAACGGCGGCTCGGCGACCTCGTGATTGATGTGTAGAAAGTTTCCAACTGATTGGGCGTTACACGCGGCTATTACTACTTCATTGGCTTGTTGTTGCTTCGATTAGTTCGATACGGCGTTCACAGCCTTGACAGCTAGGGCTTTGTTTAATCTATTTTTATATACTATTTTATTAATATTAAATCCAGTGGCCTAGAAATCTTGGTGAAATTTGATTACATATGGAAGTGTAGGCGTTGATACACCTTTCTTGATTATTACACATTGTTACGAGCACAGCTAACTCACTTGAAATACTGTTATATGTCTCAAATGTAAATGTATAATGTACCTTATTGAAACTATCACATAAATTTTCCTTAACCTCAACTTTTCAATAATTTCTAATAATCTTTATGAAGCATGTTCGTTGGTTAATTATGCAATCAGGAATGGATAAGATATCATGATATTCGTCCACTGCTGGACCTAGGTATCCCGAATTGATCCCTACAAAGATCGATCTTCTACCAGTGATCATTCAGTGCACTCCCGAAACCTTGACTAGATCATCAGTTCATATTGTGGGAAGCATACCTATGTTTTGACCTGTACTGGCCGCCATTCTATTAATACTATCAGATTGATGTGTAGTTTATTTACCTTATAAAGCTTATCCTTTTGATACCACACATCCTCCTCTTCCTCAACTTGGGTTGCGAAAGCTTGCGTGAGGTCGTCGCGGGAGCGCGATAGGATTCGACGTCGTGACACCATCTCCCCACCCGTCGCCGCGTCAAACGGGCCCAGGCTGAAACAATCATAAATCAAGCTCATCATTTCGTAATACAATTCATTGACATTTTATAACTATGCATTAATTAGAAACTTAGTCTAGATCATTTCGAATTGTGTCAATAAGGAAATGAGTTTAATGTCATCCTTAATTTAAAGTTCAAGATTTATTGTTATTAAAATATTAATATGTTTCAATTTTATCAAATTTTTTGGCAGATCCTTAATTATAATAGGTAAGGTTATATTTTTGTACTGTAAAATTTAGTGTTTTCTAATGATTCGAAACAAAGCAATTTATGTAATCTTTATTATTTTGGTATACGGATACGAACAATTAAACCATTTATGCACTATTTTATTGCTTATTATTTAAATATACTAATTTTAACTTTCCAGCAGATTTACGTGTTTACGCAATGAATGAGTGAAAATAGATTTAACGATGCTCACAATAAATAGATTAAAACGCGTAAGCACATATATAAAAGTTTATAATAGTATAATTTTTTTATTTATTAATAATTAGGTGACCGATGCCCATAGGCATCTGAAACAACCCAATAAGTTGCTGATGCGTTTTGTTGTTTAATGGAGAGGGGTGGCGATAAACAGAAAAAAGGATTTGTTTTCTTATCCATCCCCTCCCGTTAAATCCACTTCCCCCTACCATACCATCCTCATTATAAGAGGAGAGGGAGAAAGGAGTGAAATTAGGCCTTAAAATTGCACAAGAATTAAAATACGTGTCAATATGCCTTAGATAGAAGCATATCTCTTCTAAAAATTTGAATGTATCGCTTCTGGCCATCCAAAATCGATTCATAATACCCAAAAAATAGTTTTAAAATCCAAAATGTCCACAGACTGCAAATCATTTAAAGCATTAGTAACCTCTACAGCTAACGTTTAAGACTACAGAGTAGTGGGTTGCGTCTTTTATATCAAAGCCAACAAAGCAATAGTTAGCACCGCTTCCTTCCGAGAGTTAACAATGTATGGCATTGGATTCGGCATTGGGGATCGCGGTCCGTATCTAACAATCGCCTCCGTCGGTTCCTCCCATTCATCTGATACACGCCGTCGTTTGTTTACGTCCGAGATGTTCGCTGCTGCGTCCCCAGCGTCAATTATAGCGATGCATGTTGTCGAAGAAAGTGTTATGTCGATAGCATCTTTTGCGTATTTGGTTGTATCTGCTTGTTTTCTAACGCTAGCGTCAGTAGCCAGTATTGTGCTGCCACTAGTCTATTCAGGGCGTTTATTATCAGGAAGTGAGCCAGCAATCCTATTTGATATCTTGTATTTATTTTAATAGTTCAGCGTGATATTTGAACTTTATTTTAGATAATAACAAAATCACAATAAAAATATTGTTTTAACCCATAACAATATTAATATTAGCGAAACAACTTTATTTATCTATACTAGGGATAACCCTGTGTTACTAATCACCGGCTCCTCGCCTTATGAATCTTACCTATATTATTACAACATTTAGGTTACAAGGGGATTCAATATTTAAAATTTAAGTGTATCAACAAATTAGACGAGGTCATTTATTAGCTTAATAATTAATATTAAAATAAACAGTCTTTGATCTTTTTATGAAAAGAAAAATAAAGCAATTATTATTTCCTGATTTATTATATAGTAAAATTTCGTTTACATTTAAAATAATTATTTATGGGTGACATTTCATTTTAAATAATTATTAAAAGAGATTTCTTTTAATTAATCATACGAGATTTATACACGGATGTGGTTAAAAGGTCACTCAAAAAAAAAACAATGTCATAATGAATTGATTAATATCGGACAATCGATCTTCGACTTTCGCTGTTCTGTTAATTTTGATCTACGACCACCGTATGGAAAGACATGTTGAATGTCGTGTTTATAAAGTATTCTTTGTTATAAAAGCAAGCAAAACAGCAGAGCCCATGCGTGCTTCAATGTGTTGCGTGTATTGCTAAAAAATGAATTATTATCTATATTTTTCACTTTATTCACATTGAAGGATTAATATATTATTTTATTTTATTTAATTTAGCTTAATTTATCAACGTTGCAACGTTGCTAGTAAGTCAGTTAGTTAGTCAGTTGTTTTAAATTAAAATTAGAAACAAATATCTATTTTACGACACATTATCGATTTAAAATTAAAACAGATTCATACTAATTTTAAAAAGAGAATTAATTTATTCATTTTTATTGATTCAAATCTGATACTAGTGAACTGATTTTAATAAATTCATTGCAAAGCTATGTTGCCCAGAAGTATACGATAAGTAGTAAGATGATTCCGCGCATAATAACTTTGAATTATAATCAACAATAAGTTGTTCTTGTCAAAACATATAACATTACCATGGCAACCGATATCACCTTTATTTATTTATCTCTAATGGATACACCAATAACATGTTCAAAAAACGTTTATATACAAATACATATAATTAACAAAAACAAACATATCGATAATAGGTAAACACAGCATAAACAATATCTAAATGACATTTTTAAACATAAATAAAATAACTAAAAAGTAAAGATTAAAACACGATAAAAACAATTAATACATTAAACATTATGAGAAAATGTTACATGGGTCATTTGGTCTTATTCATTCTACGGAGATCTCTTTCACTAATGAACCTCATAAATTGCCTCATGAAATCGTGGAAAAGGTCAACATCATGATTATTAGATAAAAGTTTTTTTTTTTTGTTATTGGGAGAAATTCTATTGATATTAGAACCTACGTTTGTGAGATAAGTATTTGGTTTAAATAATTCCTTCTTCCTAACTTGCCTTATGTTACTGTTACGGGGAACCGCGAGCAACAAGCGACTTTCCTCGCAGGATCATATACAAGAACTCTGAAGAAGATCTGCTGCCGTTCTGCGATGACCTAAGGATTTCATTCGAAAGTGCTCTATATGAAGGTTGAACGTATTTTCATATAGGTCGGGAACAGTTTCATTTTCGGCATAAATCATACCCCTTTTCATTTTCTGTACCCCAGTGACAATGTATGTGCAAAATTTCATGACGAGTGGTTAAGGAGTTAAAGCGTACCAAACAGACAAACAAACGTACTTTCGCATATATAATATTAGTAAGGATAATAATTTAAGCACGTTACCACATTTGTAATATAAAGATTGAAACAATTTCATACAATTTATTATATAAACTAGTTTACACTTTGACGCCCCAAAGCAGTAAGACGTTCTAATAAGGCGCACTACAAAGTATCGACAGTAAGCCATAATATTGTGACGAGGCAGAATTTTGTTATAAAAATAGAGCATAGAACGGACGCAGCGCACGTGTACCTGCTTATTAAGGCTCTCAGCGTTTGATTACCTCGTAGTTACGGGGCCTATGGGATGCCATAGATGATGTAAATTCCTAAGCGAACGAATAGAGAAAGTTATGTTTTAATGATTCATAAATCATAAAGAGTAAAAAAAGAGAGAAAAGTAAGAGTATGTAGAAAGTAAAGAAAAAAATAATCCAAAAAAATGGTAATTTGAAAGACCGTATTGAGAATTACTTATGAAACACGAGTGCGAGTCTGGGGGGATTTAATTGAGGGTATAAAGGTACCCAGGGAGCGTTAAACGATCATAATATCGGCTGCGTAAGTAAAAATTATTAATTATCTTTTACGTTTTAGCCTAAACTTGTGCTACTTAGCAAGTTGTAAATACATTTCTAATTTTGGTCACCTTTTTTCTCTTTGAATTTAATTCTTCTTAATTTTAAATTAAATTATCTATTTTAATAAATGTATTTTGATATGTTGATTTAATTACCTATATGTAGAACTTCTCGTATTTAATAATTACTAAAATAAAATGTATACCCAAGCAATTAATCTTTAAATTGATTGCTCGCAATTGCATTATATCATCAACGTGCCGGGTCTTTGGCCGGCTCAGTACAGTTATGCTCACAATTACGTCACAGGCGAGAGACCTGTTTACAAGGAACCCGCGACGCTGACCTATATCGACAGGTGAGTGCGTGCAGGCTAACCGCATACTATCGATAACGAAAACATTAATTTTATCTTATCGATACTATTTAAAAATTAGATATAATTAGAAGAAACATTTACATACTTTAATATTTTAGTATTTTGGTCATTGAACTAATGCAATTTTTTCTTTATATAACGTAATTAAAACCAAAACAACAAAAGAAGGCAAGTGTTTGATCAACCATTTCCATTATCTGAATGAATCTGAAGATATACTATGTGAATAGTAAAGTAGACTAAAATAGTGAAAACGAAGAAAATGTATTGATAAACATTTTTAAGATTAAACATATAAGGTACGGTAATGTTTTTAAAGGGAAAATGGAGCATCTTATGAGATAATTACTATAAGTATTAAATAACTAAATGAAAAACATGAACCACGAAATTAAATTTCTAAAACAAGTTTGCAAGTTTTTCATTCATATTTATCCTTGGATGCAATGGAAGAAATAAACAAATAGGTTTATAAGCCGCATGAATCAGTTTACCGTAAGTTACCTACACATAGATATCACACGTTTACCGATGAACTCGAAATACATTGACCTAGTGTAACAATTACGACTTCATAGTGTGGGGCGCGCTGCAAAAAACGTATCGATCGCAACCCGAGTCGGTCCCGTTAGCGCCAAGCTAGTTATTACGGGAGAGGCTAGCGGAACGCGACGCTTTTATTTTCTTTTGGTATCGTGCCGGCATCTCGATACCGCAATTACCTCGCCGCAGGATAACGCCATGACGCAATGGCTTTATCGTTTAGTAACTTTATTCGATCGAAGTATTCATTTAAGGCATTTAATACAAATTAAAGAACAGAAATGCTTTAAACATGATTTAAGATGGAGAAATTATGTCAAGCTTAATTGTATCGAGACTTATTTACAAGCATTCATCTGTCAAGGTCGGCCGGAGTCCCGTGGATGAGGGCGACAATGGAACCGATCTTTGTTGCGATCCTTAGGGAAGGCTTTCTTCCAGCAACTAAAAGACAGTACATCTTCAGAAATGATAATAATATTACATATAATAGATAATTATTATATGTCAGACTTATTGTTAATATTAATCAACGCGAGTACAGTATTTTTGCTTGTTGTATTTGTATTCGAGGTAAACGTGTCAAATTCAAACAATTAGTGTTACAAAAAACGTCCGCTTAGCATTGTTAAACATTTTTTTTTCTATTTTCTGCCCTGTATCCAAAGAATTGGACCTAGATAAGAAAAAATTAAACAGCACTGTCCTATTCGATCTGAACGATTAAAACACGTTGCATTAGTTTATATTACTTTACATTACTCATTTAATAATAATTACAGTTACTTGTAAACTATGTAAGTTACAACACACAAAATTTCAGTAAAAATTGACCGAACACATTCTTAACAACTACTTTCCAAGTCAAATTACAACGTGCTCGCGATCCTAATTGCATTCATCTATTGTATTCGGTGCCGAAAGAATGTAGACGTTACAGGCATTATACTTTTAAAATGGAACTTCAGTTGATCTCGCTTAGTACATAGAGCTCATAATCCTTTGCATTGTTTCAACAACAATTTTCAAAAGCGACTTCTTTTTGATGATTGGTCGCGTTCCATTTTTAAGTGTGCTTTTGTTGAGCAAAAGGTATTTTCGCAATATGTGTTTTAAAGATCCTACGACTAGAATAGAACATGACAACATGACTCAAGAATATAAACATGTTAAGGTCACGGTCAGTTTATAACTTTTTAGTTATCGAATATGCATACGTGATTCAGTTTTTGCACGGACTTCTCAAAGAACAATGTTCATTTTTGGACTATGTTCAGAAATGAAATAAATCTTAAAATTTAGCTAATTTAATTGTATATTAATTCCGCCTATCACAATGTTTATGTAATAGAGACGCAGGATATTTTTTATTCTATATTTTTTCATGCTTATTCTAGGTCAAGAGTAAACCGTATTACCATGTTTTGAACACATCTCAACTACCCTTTTTTACGACGTTCCATTTGACACACTGTTACTTGACTTTATTAAACGTTTCTGAGTTTTATAAATATTTTACGTTTTATAAAAGTAAGCAAGCAGCTAATTACTAGACTTTGTATAAAACTTCTTTCTTTATATACAGACTAATAAAATATAGAATAATATTTAAATAAGTATGTAACAGATTTTGCAAGACTAAAACGGATTTTTGTTTGACATTTGACAGTTCTGCGATTGACATCGGCGCAGCGCAGCAGTCCCACCTTCGTTGTTGTTGTTGCGTTTGGGTCTCGTTGTGTACTGTGTAATTGTGTGTGTCTTAATTTAGACGGCTTAGACGACAGTTAGGTAAATATTACTATTTATAGACGTTAATAACTACTTCCAGTACATTTATTTCTTTATATTTGACACATAAGATTTCCCCCACCAAATATTTTCTAACGCGGCTAAAGAAGTTTTCACTTCAATAAATTGTTATTACTAAAGTTTATATTACCTTTTGGTTGAGTAATATATTTCAAATGTAAGGTCACATACTTTTAGGTTCATGGTATATTTACAATACATTTAGAACCTAAAGCCGATTTGTGTGTGGGCGCACGAAAATTGTCCTTAAATTGAGGTCAAAGACAATGCGTGAAACAACAAAAAGTAGAATTACCTTCACGTGTTTAAACCCTTCTGATGTAGATAAAGATATCAACCAATATCAGCTTTTCATCGAACGTTTTAGGACTATAGCTGTAAATGCCTCCTCTAGGCAAACAGTGACATTTCAGTCACAAAAAATAAAGTTTTAGGACTTAAATATGACAGAAGATGGTCCGTCTGTCTTCCATAAAAAGATACTATGTTTTCATTGAAGAAGGTGGAAAACTAGCAAGCGGTTCATCCGATATTAAGTGACTAGGTACCCATAGGTGTCTGCAACAAGCTAATGAATTGCAGATAAACAGAAAAAGAATATTTCCTTTTAGTATTCATCCCTGTCCTCCCCCGTCAAATACGTACAAATACGTCAAATACTCTCATCCTTTTTTTTATTACAAAAGGATAGGAAGGAAAAAAGGATTAGGATTAGACCTCCGACACCTCACTCATCAGACGAAACACAGAACGACTCTATATCTCGCCTGTCTTTAGTAAGGTCGTGGTATTTCCGCGGTCGAGCCGGGCCATTCGTGCAACAGATTTCGTTGTTGCGGGCTCTTACAATGTAGCCCAAAATGTAATATAAATCAGGTAAAGACAACATTAAAAACAAATGTTACTGCCAGCAGAAACCGTGATGTAATACTTACTTACACTGACTAGCTAAGAGCTGGATTCGTAGTCGCTTTTTAATTTTAATGATAAAACTCAATAATTAATTATCTTACTACGTAACCAAAACTAATATTCTTGTCTTACTCATAAACCATGCTAAAATTATAAGCAAGAAATGGAAACAGGTGAATTAATTTGAATAATATTTCACATGTTGTTTCGTTTTGTACGAAACGTAATGACGCAACCCACACACAAGATATCCAACCTACTAGCTTCCGAGATAGAAACCAAATTCAGCGAACACGTCATCTGTAAACTATTCTGCTTAGAAAGTTAATCAAATGCCTCGATTATTGATGGGTTTTGTTGCGAAAATTAGCATAGTTAAAGCTACGAAATATAACCTTACAAGATTTTGGCACGTGTAACGTATTAAATTAATATATATACATAAACATTACTATATCCTCCTTTGTTATTTTTAATTTTTAATTGAAAGGTTTATATATATTTCTTATATCCATATTTCAAATTGAATATTAAAATTAAATTCATTTATAAAAATGTGAAGGGACATTATTCAACAGACTTTTAATAATATTGCGAAAACAAAAGCGTGTGATATTTGGCATAGTTAAAGTTTACGTGAAGGAATGTGTGCAAGTGCCTTATCCTAATTTTTTTATGTAAAATGTGTTGCAAATAATCTAAAACACATATATGACACGTATTTTTCGAACATGGCGTCATATAAAATTTTGCATTTGCCTATTCACCTTATAAAACATAATTAACGGGATTCATGAACAAAACGGGATTTATGACCACTGGGCGATCTCATTGCGTTCGTTACTTTACAGTAGCCGAGTAATCTAATACATGATCACCCATATTGGAGGCGTACGAGTACAATAAACTTCTCAGTTAACGTGACTTGTAAAACTTAGTTTCAAATTAATTCATAAATTCGTCAATAGTCACGACTATAGATCTGTTATTGTGACACAGACATGAGAGCTGTAGAAAGCTAGGCGGAATATAAATATGACAGAAAGCGTAACTGGTACAAACAGCACATATGTAAATGTAGTACGGCGATTTCTGTCTGCCATTATATGCGTAACTAGCTGTGCCTCACGGTTTTACACATCTTGTCTGTTGTTAAATAGTCTATAATCTTAATTTATTTTTATTATTAATCTGAATCGTGCTTCAAAATATATAAATCAACGCTTTCTATTGTACATTATGTAGAATTATTAAAGTCTAAATATTTATTAGCGTTGTACATATGGTGTGTGGGATTTTATATAATGCGCTAATCCAGAATACGTCTGGGTCGCTGGCTTTCAAATTTCGCCAATTACAACTGAACATAGGTTTAGCTTAAAAAAATGACTGAATGTTAGTGTCGTAAAGTATTAGTATTTTCTTTCTGCATCTTTGCATATTATAGCGGATTCTAACAGATAAAATATATAGGTAACATCGCGATCGATATAAATGAAGGTTTAATGCATATAAATATACCTCGGAAACAGTTTTATTTTTGGGATAAAAGGTAAGTATGTCATGTGATCAGTGGTGTCGTTAAGGAGTTAAAGTATATCAAACAAATAAATTCTAATTCGTATTTTTAATATTAGTTAAGATAATATGGCGTATTTTCTTGAGTGTCTTTTTAATTATGTATTTTATTGTCTTTAAATCTTTAATACGCATAAATATCTGATAAGACCAAAAGAAGAAGATCCTCACGAAAACCATTAAAACTAGATTTTAATTTAATTTAAATAGATTGTAGCGATTCAGTGTAGGCAATGTTAATGTGCGAACTTTGATCTTTATAGTTTTTAGTTCCGTGATTTTAAATGACGCAATTTTTTCAACATTAATTAGTGAAACTGACATTTGATCTGATTTCGTCGCGATGTAAAATATTAAGCTTGTATAAAGCTTGATGAATTTTGATTTAATTTGTAGAATCAAATCATATTTTGCTAATAAATACAATCTCGAAAACTTTATTTATAACACCTTAATATGTATTCATTAAATATGTCAAAAAATATTAAAGTGTTATTTAATAAGATTTTATTTAAAATTACCCGGAATAACCGGACTGACAGACAGACAGACAGACAGACAAAAATTTTAAAAATTGCATATTCGTTATAAGTACCGTTTATACATCATGTGCACTGAGTCTGGAAATTGTATTTTCATATACATACATACAGACACTTCAATTTTATTTATCTGTATAGATGTTTCGTATTTATTTATATTTCATACATATATATACATATCTAGTTTGTTCTAGGCAAAGACGTTCTTGGAGCCCCTGGCGACGAAAAACAGAGTCCGGTCTTCTCACACTTATAACAATTACTACACAATGTTCGTTGATTGATTTTGGACGCCCTCGATTTCCGCCTCGCGCCCTTTATTATTTCGCGTCTATAGGCACGTGCCTACATTCCCTTAGGAATAATCCGCCTTTGGATATATGCCAGTATTATTTGTTCTGCAAATAGACTATTGTAATCATTAAGAGTTGGCAATAGAGATGAAATGTCGTAGCACGACGAGGTGTTTTATGTAGGTGAAGGGAAGAATGGCACGTGACAAGGAGAGTTTTAGAAAATGAAAGATATGTCGGTAGAGGTAGATTTAAGAAAAGATGGATGGATTACGTGAAAGGTGACATGATTAAGAAGGAAGTGACAAGTTAACTTTTTAGAGTCACATTTGACAAGACACCATGTTAACTTTTTAGAGTCACATTTGACAAGAGTTTTATATATAACTTTGGATATGTTGGAAGAGTTAGATTTAAGAAAATATAGATGGTTTGCGGGAAGAAAGATATGAGCAAGAAAGGAGTGACTACTAAGATGGCGGTTGACAGAAAGACCTAAAAGAAGGAAATATGTGCTGACCCTATTTATAGTTGGGACAGGGCAAGTGAAGTAGTACGGTTTATTTATTTAAGTAAAGTTATATAAGTACACGTGCGTAGATGGTACAACGTCAGTAATTTTGTAATAGCAGCAATATATGTTGATAGAAAGTCTTTCTTACAGGAACCCATCTAATTAACAATCTACGCTGCGTCTGTTTGCGTCGCCAAGTTGGCAAACAATACACTGTTCTTGTTTGAATCGCACTTCAGCTGGTAACGGACTAGTACAACGTACCACATATCACCTTCACAAATTACATCGCGGCATCGCTTTAGCTATTAAAAATGCTAGTCTCTACACAACGCTCAGGTTCATATTCAAATATTGACTTTAGATTAAGAAATAGCGTACTTTACGAACAACTATGTCGTACCTAGTTTGGCACGTTTCGTAAGAACAATGCAATTTATAAAATAAGTAATGTTTCTCTTATTGCACCGAGTTGCGTTCCATCATCCACTCCCACAATCGCGCGTGACCTTTATTAATTTACGTAACAGCCGTGTGGGTACGGCTTGAGTGCAGGGACGCAATGCGCTAGCTCTGCGCACATAGCGAATTAACTTCTCGTTAACGTTAAACACTTTATCATATGTAATCAACATAGTATTATCCTAATATTGTAAATGCCAATGTGAGTTTGTTTGTTTGTTACGTTTTCACGCCTACTGTAGTATTCTACTGTAGTATAGTAGTAGTGCAACTAATCATTATGAAATTTTGGACACATATTGTCAGGAAAATTGTCAGAAAAGGACATAGGCTAGGTTTATAATGACTTACCGAGGAACATGAAAAAAAAAGAAACCTAACATAAGTTGCTATTGCAATGTATTATAACTGCTACAACTAACAAATTTTTGACAAAATTATTTCCAATATCAGATACCATGTTAATTTTATAATAAGTTATGAACTTTTTGACAGTTGCCTATACTTCGATTTCACTAGTAAGTAAAAAATATTTATCATTTATTATGACTTTAATGATATAAGTATGAAATTGAACAAAACACCCTTATAGAAACCCTAAAAGCTTTTTATCATCAGTATATTATAAGATATCTCAATTTTTTTGCATTTATAATCTTCAAGTATCGTATAAAGAATCGCACGTTTTTGTTTTATGTGTTGGGTATCTTATACCTTAGCGGTTTCTAATCTATGATCGCGTAGACATTTAGCGCGTATAAACCCGCTCGTCTAGTACATTTGCTAACACTAGTCACGTGTCTGGAGATGGACAGACAATGTGTGGTTAAAACGGGGCCTGCACTTTTTTACCAGCCAGACGGTCAACGATGTTATCCTTCGAACAACGCCTTAATCCGTTACCAAGCTTATCACTTTCATGTACGGAATGTATCATTCTTGTAAATTGTTCCCACTTCATAAATATGAGGTCATTTAAACGAAACACGTTATAACGGAAATCTCTTGTTTTAATTTTTTTACGAAACTTCTTCATGGTTTATTTCTTTTAGTTATTGTACCCACAACCGATAGTATTTTTTTCTATATCAACTTAAGCTTTTATGATAATTTATTTTGATTTCCTGCCAATGCTGGATGTAGGATTATGATTAGGAGCTCACCCTCTTCGAAATTACAATCCACCAAACCGCTTGATCCCGTTGTGGCTTGTCCCTCCTAAGGGTATATTATAGCAAGATAAAAAGTTGACTGCCAACGCCCTAAAAATGAAAAACCAGTAAGGCTCCAGAAAAATAATTTTAAGACCAATGTTTTACCAGATCCCACAGTTTTCACAGGATAATTTAAATACGAGGGAAAGAGAGGCTTTTAACAAACAGTGCCAATCACTGTGATCCGACACAGGTACAAATTTCTATCAAAAACTAATAGCCAAATAAGTTTAAAAATGTATGTTATAAAATTAAAAATTCAGATTTCAATACAAAACAAATCATTTCATCATTCATATTTCTTATATTATAGTTAGGAAGAAAGTATTCATCCTGAGCTAGTGGTTTTGAAAATTTGCCGTTTAGCTATGAAATTGTAAAGACAAAACGAATTATTAATGTTGAAGCGTGTTGGTTTAGAGTTGCGTTAGAGAATACAGTACCGGAGTGTATGAATAACGAGGCGACCTGTGAACCGCTACCCGCGGTTATTCATGCGCCGCAGTGGCTTATCTGCCGTTAGCATCGGGTGACATCTCGCGGTTTGCGAATTTTATGACTGATACCTGAGGACGGGAACGCCTTTTATCTGGACATTTATGTGTATAAGGTTGAGTTGCATTAGTCTTCTCAGGTTAATTTTTATAGCTTAGTACTTACTCGAACTCATATATTTGACGCAGATTATGTTAATTTTAGGAATAGATGTTGTGAAATTAGGTTAGTGAAGGCATGACAGACATACGTGGCAGAATAAATGTACTGGAATATGTAGGAAAAGTTAAACATTTGTTAGAAGTGAAGAATGACTTGCAGGCACCTGTTAAACCAATAACAAATGTGAATGGCCGCAGAGATGGATTGCATCGCGGCAGTTTGGCAGGTAGTCCCCATATAATAACCATAAAACCTGAAGAATCCTGCCTGAAGGTAGTTTAAATATTCACATTTTAAGATAAAACTAATTTTACCATCTCGCATTCATAAAAAAAGTTGACGGATTTTCCTGTATGTTTGCGTACAACGCTTTATCGTGGTATTTTTTTCTACGGCAGCGCCTGTTACACCACAATCAGGGACCATTAATCACCAGCTCGTCATAAAGTTAAACTGCAGAAATGCCTAACCTATCGCAATCTATTCCAACACTAACGACATTTTGCGCAATGTTAATAAAATACCGTTGTAAAGTTAATTCAAACTTTTATTGTTAATATAAACATTTGATGTGACAAAATTTTGTACACAGATTTATCTGTTTTTTTTTATTATACATTTAAAAACTCCGCTCGTTCGAAGAATTAACACGCTTTTCATAAAATATTATAATACATTTGGCGTCTAAACTAGAACTTACTAGAACTCTAACTTTTGGTGATCCTTGAACCGATTTTTTCAGTTTTCGTTAGATCAACATATGGCTACCGGTTTTTACCTGGATTTGTACATAATGTCTATTAAAATAGTCACATCTTAAATTATTATAGGAGTTACTTCTGAGTACAGTATGACGAATTACAATGTTTATGGATTTTTTTAACTCGTACAAAATATGGTGTTTCTAGCAAGTGGATAATATTTAGCTTCCCTCGCTACATCAGCGTCTGAGTGTCATTTTTGCGTAAAAAACACATACTGGAAAGTAAGTCATCAAATGTTTAGCGTTCACAGTCGCCTATAAACATATATAAAACCAAAGAAATTGCAACTGAATTACAGTTCTATAGCTTTGCAAATGTATAGGCAAAAGAAAGAAGATACAAGTAGGACTATAGATTAAGGAAGAAGAAGATGATGAAGTAAGAGAGATATTTGAGGCACATCTTAGTTGTGCATCCTAGGAGATCATTCAGACATTTCTAAGAGTATTTTTATGGACTAAAGTGACAAACGAGCAGGAGGTTCATGTGATGTGACTAATAGGCTTCCGCATCAAGTAATTTTTTTGGACAGTGGAGGGGATAGATAGGAATAAGAAATTTCTATTTCCTATTACTTTCCCGTCCAATCCACTTCTCATCCTGTCTTTATTAGGAAGTAGCAGATATTAAGTAATTATATAAAAAAAATTATCAGTTAAAATACTTAAATGTATGTATATTATTTTTCATGTTTATTCATACGTATTCTGTTATAATCACATAAAGCTACCACTTCACCTCGGATTTCTCGGTGCAAAACTATTAAATGAACTTACATAATCACAGCTTTCACTTAAACTACGTATAAACACAGTTTTGTTTATCGTGAGTATACTTCCTAATGTCCCGCCTTACGCAATTCTAGTTAATTAGTGCCCCAAAAAATTAGCAATAACAATAAAAAGTACATAATAGCCGTTTGAAGAGCGAGAAGACGAAACTTTATTTAGCATGTTAACATAAAGTTAATATTCTGATAACTTAAGCACATAATGTTTAAAAAATTAAGATCATAACTTAATCTTAACAACTGCGATATAAACGAGCGGTGTGTTTTGAAACGAGAGCCGTGATAATGAAAAATTGTAGATTTATTGTTTACAAAACAGGGTACGAAAAATGCTTTATCATCATAACCAACAGTTGCCAAAACATGACTAAGAATAGCAGCAAAGATCTTTTTAATAATTCCCTGGACTGCTACAAACGAAAAATGCTAAAATTGCGCGTTTAGAATAGCGACAACTTTTGTTTGTTTAAAAATCAACATCGAAAATAATCATCATCATACATTGCACGTGAAAGTTGATCTATGACCTCAGACTCGGTTTCTTAGCCTTGGCAACGTCTACGAGTACTCCGGATAATTTCAACCCGGATATTAATCATGCGTTAATTACATTTGTAATCACAAATAAATTCTCACATGTAATGTGAACGAGTGACACGCAGCGATGCCGTAGTAATGAGTGTACTTGTATTGCATCACTGCTACTGATCTGGATAATCGTTCTCTTTGTGTTGTAAACTTTAAGTCAACTTGTTTTGGTCTCGTTTAATATTATATATTTATATATGTATGTAACAGCTGACGTGTTTATGTATGTATAATTGCCCATTTACTGCAAAACGGCTGGACCGATTGCGATAATTTTTTAGGACTTCTTCAGATTGGCCTAGAGGATGCCTTTGGTAGAGATTGCATCAATATAATTAGTGCTATCCCAGGGAAGCCGGGGTGGATCACTAGTCTATATATATAAAAGGCGATGTGTGTATACATGTACCCTACTGACTCCGAAACGACTGGACCGATTTAGATAAATTTCTAGGAAATGTTCATATGGACCTAGCGGGTGTTCTTGTGAAGTTTGGTAGCGATCGGATCAACACAACTAGTACTACCTACACGAAGCCGAAGCCACCCAGAGGGAAAGGCAGGGATTACGGACTTCTATTTGGCATGGTCCTGGCACAATTCTTTCCCTTATACATAGTATACATGTACATGGATTATTATTATGTATAAAATATATTACATTTACTCTAGGACTGGCTTCTGTCCAGAAAGTTTATTTCCTCATTTAAAACCTTGAAATGCCTCAAGTAAAATCTGAGCCAAGTGATTGTTATTAGTAATGTTGTCCGTATTATTCACGCAAAAGAATATAAGATTATTAAGAATCAATGAAAGAAAGATACATTGTAATGGTTCGAGCGGGAACATTAACACCACGGTACTTTTACGGAAGCTTTGAGCAAGAACAATTGGCGTTTGGCCATGCCTCTTTAAGGCAAACAGCGGTAATTGATCAATTAAATTAGGAAAGGATTAGCTTTTATATGTTTCTGGTTGAAAATGTAATGATCCATTTACAGTAAGAAAATCACTATCAAAGCTCCTTCTGACTCAACATTCTAAAGTCTATTAAAATATTTCGTTTCCTATAGTATTTGGTATTACAAAGTAACAGAATTGACCAAATAAAGCGCAATCATCTCCAAATCAGAATACAAATATTTAGCTTCTATTCAAATTCATTTTTTTCGCAGCGTTCAAGGATTTTTTAATATAAAAACAGTGTTTTTCATTATTCACCTTGGTGTAGAGATCGACGAAGAACGGGACAAGTTGGTTTTAGTCTTGAACCTCAACACCTTGTGGTTTCGCAAATCCATGATTACAACAAATGTACAAACAGATCGACACAACAATCAACACACGACCACTCACTGACCGCGCGCTCTTGAAACTAGTGTAACAATTAGAACACAATATAATGCAATCTTATTAACATAAAAATTTCAAGTTTTAACCTTACACTGGAACCGTCAGTAGCGAATTACAATGTAGGGTTGGGAAATCTCACTTCTGCTTGCAAACAAAGTGGTTGGGGTGAGAGAGATAGTTGCGGTTGAGTTGCTTTGTTGAAATTTGGCTTGGTGTCGTAATTGTTGATGTTCATTTGTTTATAAAGCCTTTCTTTTCCCACAGATTCTATTACTAATTATAATGGTTGAACTCTTACTTTATAACGCTTTGTTCGTTCTTGTATTACTTAATCTAAATTACAATTATTAAACAGTTTGTATGAATGTCTACATATATGCACAAATAACATTTAACTTATGTAATGTTAAACAATACTTAACATTGTAACAGCAAACATAAATATAAAATAACTTGGATAAGTAAAACTTCTTCGTTGTATGGTTAAAAGGTTAAGTTATTAATGGACGACCTATTCAAGAAAGAGGACGGTTAGATTATGCAACAGCTGTTGATATGGTTGAGATTAATTTGTGTAAGGATCGTATACGTCATCATCTCCCTGCCCTTTTCCAACATATATAGTACAAACTGTATACATGTTTTGGCTACAGCTTTTACGGCTGGCCGCCAGCCTGACGCCAAGCCGCCTTGGAATTGGTGTACTTAAGTCTTATTCTACCAGTATGACAAGAACAATTCTTTTGCTGAGATACAAATGTCCTGACTTTATTGGTACGGCGCATCCCTTCTCATCAGGCTTGTCGTTAAACTACGTATGGCTGACCGGCATCCAAATCTTCTGCGTTCCTATTCCGTCTTCAGTCACGTCGTATTGTATAACCTGTTTACTGTTGTTGTTTTCGTGTCAGCATTGTTTACATTAGAGTTAATAATCTTTGCATATCCGTCTAAATACTGGAAATGTTGCTTCTATATTTTTATTATAGAGACAAGAAAAACGATACGAACTATAAAAGATATGTAATGGTTACATACCATCATCGGGATGACAATTTATTCAACGGAAGTATATAAAGATTGCCTAATTTTTAAGAATTTCATTAATGAAATGCTAAGTAAAAGAAAAATATTTGATACAATCTTCCAAAATAATATCTATGTGAAATAAATATATGTGAATAATAATAAGAATAACAAATAGTATATAAAATTATTCTCATAAAAACAAGACCGCGTGTAGAGAATACGTTAATAAAACCAGAATTTAGACAATCGTTAAAATTTACAGCTATAAAGACTAGTAACAGTTTAGTACGTATAAGTCCTGAATTTTAAACAGTATCTAATTCTAAAGCTCAGCTCAAACCGTGTGAATAAATTGTAGGCATAGCTAGAAATTCAGGACTCGTTAACATAGATCGTATCTTACACGTATTTAGTTTGATTCGCTCTCCGCTGGTCACAAAGAGATTTACTCTAATTGAAAACTAGGAAGTGCCAAGCGGTGTAGAGATGTAAAGGCGTGGAAATAGGAGTTGGTGGGCGATACACGTACTTGATACGAAAGCGGCTCTTTTGTACCGGAATAGAGCTTGCGATGAGAGCCAGGAGACCGGTCATACCTACAACTCTTATAATTACTTAGCAAGGAGTTAGCAAATTCCTTTCAAAAGTTAATATAGAAAAAAAATTTTGTGTGCATAATTTCACGATGATTCATTGAGTCTTTAAGGCGGTAAAGCGTCACAAACAAACAAACTCGCAATCACATTTTTAATATTAAGTTATGATTATTCACAAAAAATAAGCACAAAGTCTCTCACTTAAATATTCACACATAAAATAACAATATAAGGTTTGTAAGAATCCCGTTTCTTACAAACCTTGTATATAATAAAAACCACGAAAGTTTAAAGTAATAAAATAACAATACCCATTAATGTATTGTATAATCCAGTCGCGATACAGTATTGTCGCGACTGACCGACGGACCCTACATTTCAGTATCGGACCGTTAGAGTCGCGCGCTTTGAATTTAAACACCGATCTATAACTCGCCTTTCGGTGAACACCTAAAACATACTAACTGTTTTCAATTATTCAAACCGATTTCCAAATCGGGCATATGACACGTATTGCTTATTAATATTATATACAAATAAATAAGATCGATAGCAAACTCTTTATAGATCGGTATCTGCCATAAAAGTCTGCTATTTTAAATAGATAGTTTTACATTAATATAAAAAGATATCGTAGTGGCAATGAACTTATTTTGACAGAAATAACCATTATTCCGCATCTGTTTTACATTATAGAAATACATTATTTAAATCTAAATAAAGGGAGATACAAAGGAAACTGCTAACAAGAAATAATGAAGTCAGTAGAAATAGTAATCATTTAAAATAACTTCTATTCCAGTGTATTTAAAAGATTTGCAATACAATCATAAAATCATATCTTTATATATTTAATTGTAGTAGTTGACAATCCTTATCATTTTATATATATTATTTAAACAAATAACAGCATAATGTATATGAATGTAATAATGTCCTAAATTAATGTTATATTGATAAGGAGATGACTTTATAGCACGCTGTTCGCGGCTAAGACGTGATTGTGGAGTTCAAGATAATGTATGACGGAACAATGTTACGACCTGCATATGAATAGACGGCAATGGATGGCCTGTTATTTAAGAAGTCTGGGAAACAATCTGAGCTTATTCATTTTCTATTATTGTCGACGATGTAATGAGTAGCGTTGACCGATTGGTGTTAGCACTTACGATTTTATAATCCCTGGTTCATTCTTTTTTGTACTGCGCCAATGAATTTTTGTTTAGATTTTTATAAATTATAATATAATTTCACACACGTAAACTGATTTCAAATAAATGTGCGTTTATCCGGAATAATGGAAAATTAATTGAGAGTCCAAAATAAAGGCTATGAATACGAATTTAATTAGCTCGCAAATATAGACGCGATGTCCACCCACGCACCAAACTAGTTTATATTGCCTGCGTACAAAATAGCGTTAATAAATCGTTTTAAAAAACAATTTACTGTCTTTTAATACAGGATTAATTGTTATGAGGCGAGAAGCCTATAAGTGGGAGGAACGATGGTATCGGCAGGCACGCGAGACACGAAGGCATCGCCTCTCCGCGTCACATTTCAGTCAATCAACTGACAGACGTACAGATCTAGATCTTTATTGAAACACTAAGGAGCTTACTTTACAACGTTCTCGTCACAAACTTAACGCCCTTCGTGACTACTCTTGAAATCTTTATTTGGTTTAAATTCCAATATTCCATTATTATGTATAAATTCAAAGTGTCGTATTTACTATTTTTTTTGAAGTGAAAGCCTCGTTAGTCGCGTTAGACATTATTTTGTAAGGGAAAAACTTATAGGTTCGTGTGAACAACATGCGCAACAGGCAACAGCAACATTGTGTCAGCAACATTTATCTTTCTTGTTAAGATGTAAGTGTTTATTTTTGTTGATAATTTATTTATCTTTGAACTATTGTCGCGTTTTTTCACGCGTGTGTTTTCATCTCTGTTGGCAGTTTTATTTATTTTTTAAATTAAAACGCAAGTTTTCCATCACTTTTAAATACTTCTTGGTTTTAATTTATAAATTCCCACCCATTATATGACTATATTAAATTGACACATGTGAGCTATAAATAACATATATATTAACTTCAAAATTTGGAAACATAAGTTACTTTCTATTACATGTTTGAGATTGTTTTTCTTGGAAAATATCTCTACCGGTCTATATTGGTTTCAAATTGTTTATACATTTATCAATTCCAACCATTCCATTTTCATTTCTCCATTCCAACACCCTTGTAGTATCACTACAATCTTGTAAGACTGATGTCGTTACGTGTAAATTGAAACAATTTGCAATGGTAATTATGGTCGTACATCTTACAGGATAAGTAAAGACAGACAACCACAATGTCAGCTAAAAAAAAAAGAGTAACAACAACAAGAGTAACATACATTGTAATAAAAAACACAAACACTTTTGTGTTGTTACACTTTTCATTGTGCTAGCCAATAATATTGTTAACTATACAGCGCAATAACAAGTTGGTACAAAAACAAACCGAGGAGTTCTAAATTTTGTCAGTATTTGACTAAATTTTGTCAGTATTTGACACACTGAAATAATATGTATATTAAATATCGGCGTGTTAATTTGAACAGGAAATTAAAGGTCAAGCCGAGGACAGATACGTCAAAAAGATTTGACCTGGTGATTTAATGTTATATTCAAATTAAGTCGCTCTTAATAAAGTCGATTCATTCAAAATTATTGTTTCCTAATTATTTACGAGGCAACATCCAAGTCCTTTGAAGACGACTGACGTTTGTCATTTTTCTGCGAGTTGTCTTTCCTTATTCTGACATAATAGTTAAAAGTAGTACAAAAATATTGACCTATGTAGAAATAACTCAAAGCATTTTAAACTCCGACATCCTGTTTGCGATTGTTCGCTTATTTTTACATATAACATGTCAATTTCTCCTGATTAGTATTCAGAGGGGCGCATATAAATACGTTTCTTTTATGCCTATCACGTCACGTTCACGCGGAGGATACGTCATAGAGCTAAGCGTACGAGCAATTAGGTAAGAATCGTTTCGTAACGTACTGTCCATTCTGCTGTATTCGAACTATTTAAAAAAAATACAATTTAAATTGGAAATAGATAAAAACTTAGGTATCTATCTATATGTAAAATTATTAGACTCCGAAACCGCTGGACCGATTTCGATAAAATTTTCGGCAAAACTTCATTGGCCGAGGCTACGTTTGGTAGCTGTTGTGACCCGCGCGGAGTCGGGTGGATCACTAGCACACAATAAAATCGGAGTAACTAGTTTAAATTTCTATCCTTCGCTCCGATCTATTAACGTATACCTTAAGCCAATATTATTATTTTTTAACTATTTGTATGCTTAATTTTTTGTCTGTCTTTTACAAAAGTATCGACTTGCAGAAAGTAGTTACCAAAATCAACATACAAGATCTGTGGTGCCAGTTGCTACTTAGTTAGACTTAGTTTAACTCTTTTAATGTGTTTACTATTCGTGTCAGCTTTAAAACCACACTATTCATACTTGATTCCAAAACATCGTATCGTAAAGTACGAGATTCAAAGAGATGTCACGTCATAGAGTAACAATCATTAATATTATCCATCAAATAGTGATAGAAAGAAACCGACATCTGTCTCAATAATAAAGATTGTAAAATACTGATTCTTTTGTATGTCTGATGGTCAATATCGAATTGTGTGTTACTGTAAGTGCGTTAACCAATTTCGCTATAATATGAATGATATCTCCAAGATATTATCGAGTATTTCAACGTCATACACATGACATGTAGCAAGGGAACACAATTTAATAGAACTTAAAAATACCAATCAAGTACAATATAAGGGACTGTGAACTTTTTCGCAAAATCATGCTGAGTAAGACTGCTTGTCACTTCGTTGTGTCGTTGGTATAATAAAGATTTAAAATTTGTATACGCGTAAAATAAATCGGTCTGAGGCTCTTTGTGATCGATGAACAAATGCATTTCTGTGTTCGCGATGACTTGGTGTTATTCGCGGTGCAAAATAAATCGAAGTATGACATACGTATTGTATAGAACGAATTGGAGTGGGCGCTCTACTGACTTCATTACTCTTTGCGTGCACCGATCGCGGCATTCGATCGGTCGTCCTGTAACAGTTCCATTGAATGCTTGACATACAGACGACCAGTGTTCCAAGAACAAACACTTTACGATAACCGACAGTGGACGTTCAAATATAAATTTCTTATCGAAGACAGTTTAAAAATAACTTGGATACTAAGTACATTTCGGTATGTCAAAGTCATCTTGTAATAACGTATAAATAAAAATAATAAGAGAATAATCTTATAAACCCTCTATAGGAAACTAATAAATAATCAAAAATATTAACTTTTATGACAACAGATATGAACCAATATTAAGATGGTTACCGATGCTCAATTTTGGATAAAGTTCTTAAAAAAAAGATAACAGAAATACTATAAAATTAACGAAATAAAATATTATCAAACTGTTATTTCGAATTTTAACTTTCGCCTAAATTGTAAGCAAGTATATAATTTAGGCAAAAGAATGAAAAATTATACAGGTATACCGTAAATAATGTCCTAACACCCATTTCTAGTTCCTTACAAAATCAGGATGATTTATTACAGCATAGCATATTCTTTCCTATCTTACGTTGACGATGGTAAACCTGCTTCGACTTCGCGGCGAATCTCTTACTAATCTACGTACCTGTGAACAAAAAAACAATCATTAGTAATGTTAAAAAATTATGTTTTAAATTAAATTGTGGTGATTTAAAATCATGCTGCAAGTAAAAATTAAGTAGAATTAAACGGATTGGATGGTTATCCGTAAATGAACACAAAGTAACTGTACGACCAAGCATCATGTTATAAAATTTACAAGCAAACTCGTTGATTACCTGTACAGCTTACAACGTAAAATTGGGAATCGTATTACCATTTTTACGTCGAAAGCTATAATAATAAAGATAATATTTCAATTTCTAAACGAATAGAATTAATTTATACACTTTTTATTTTTAATTTTCACAACGGTGTACGCCAATATATTGAATCAAAATATTTGTCGACGGTGTCTCGAAAAGGAGATTTGAGAGAAGACAATGTTTGTTAAACGTTGCTTATCAGATATAACGCAGATGGGTTAGCTTCTTTACGGTGTTCTGTTAGGTTTTGCCCGGTCTAGACAGTCAATTAACGTATCAGTTTCTGCTGGCTCTAAGAAAGGTTTGTAAATAGGGTATATAGCCAGATAACTTCGCCCTCTTTAAGATATGTCTAACGGTTTCATCTCATTGATCATATTACGTTATGTGAGCACTAGGTTTAGAAAATCATTTCACACCCGATGTGAACCATATTGAAAAAACTAAAACTAATTTACCGGTCGAGTTTCTTTTTTTACTTCCTCCGAGCGTATAATGTGTACCGTCGTTATTTTATCGCCTACCACTTATCATAATGAACAGTTTATAAATGAATAGCTTTTTGTACTCGCTTGATAGCTATCTAATATCAACTCGAGACGGTCGGGTATACGCTTCTTACGGTCGCGGCGTCCGTCACTCGTACGTCACGGTTCGAAATAATATGATTTATGACGTCAATCCTTCACCGACATTGTGTTTTATGAGCATTAAATTACGATTTAAATTTGTTTAGCGGTTTGATTGATAAGTGTTTATGTTTTATATGTTAATAAGATTTTTTTGTATTACGTGGATCGTGCAGTGAAAGTTTACGTTGGCAGTAAAACGATTGCACGTGCCTCATTCTCTTGATGCTCGTATTTAGTACGTCAAACTTGTTAAAAAAGTCTCATGAAGAAGTTCAGACATCGATTCAAACATCGATGTCTTAAAATGTATATTTGGGTTCCCAATAAGGAGTTTTCATCGTTCGTACATCAAACATAGAAACATACATACCTTGTTTCATTGCAAGATATGATTGTTGTAAACAAACAAACGTTTTTTACCATTCACGGCGGCCATTGCACTTTTGATACTTTCATCTGAAATGTTGTTATTTTGTGGAAATCCTGAGATAAAGCGAAGTGAGATTGTGTTATATCGATAGCTAATGCTATATATAAGGTAATGTCGGAAAAAGTTGTTTTTCGAAAATATTTTGTAATGTGAATTTTAACGTAATCACATCTTGCTGTGAAATAGGGTATAATTGACATCTTAATAAATATTACCAGATCCTAAAATGTATATTGTCGTAAGTAATACACTAAAATATGGCCATTGTAATTAACTCTCATATCTAAGATTCTATCTTGTATCATTTGTTACTCAAACACAGAGAACAAGAGAAATACAAATTTTCCCAGTTCATGATTTTATGAATTCTGAACTATGCCATTTTCACTATTTTATTTACTTCAAAACTGATATTTATACATAAAATGATAACATTGAAATCGTGCATCAATATTTTATTGAAAAGTATATAACGTGTGTCAGATATCTCCTATCACGTTTGAAACCCAATGATATTGAAAATAAGCAAGTATATATTTGTGATTTATGTATCCTGATGAGTGAAATAGAAGCGAGAGATTTGAAGTGTTATCTACCGTTACAGTGTCCAGAAGTTAGTCCATATTTCAAAAGATTTTTTTTATTTTTTTTATTTGACCTCTTTGGTTCTATTGATTTGTTCGAAAAGCACATCAGGTCACAGTTGATTTGGCTGTGCTGCAAGTCACGCTGAGTCATGACACTCGTTTGGTTCCGGTCAAATCACTTCCGTATTCCAAATCGGGATTTTGTTCTTAACTTTAATTCTGACGAGTTAGTTTTGACGACGTACAAAACTTATCTAACCAAAGAGTTTAAATTAACTCTAATATAGGATCGATCTTCAATTGTTTATCATCTTCTTTTCTCCATTCAGAGTCGCTAAAGTCGATTTGCGTAGGCGTATTAACATAGGCGACGGAGATTATTCATATGTAGATGCAAATTCATACACTTGGGTACATATGCCCGGTTTCGCACGGGTAGTTTCTTCATGCTAACTTTCATCCCCTACGTGTCTACTGTACGGGATGAAAGTTTAGGTGGAGAATCTCGTCTACGCATTAACCGAAATCTCTGTGCAAAACTTTTGACGATTTGAGAACGATGTATCTACCCTGACTTGAAAACGAAAGATTTTCCAGACCACTAGCGATATCTCTCAGCCTATTTCTAGTCTTAATAAAATTAATATTATCCTATTTAGTTGATATTATCATAACAAGTCATACATTTTCTGTCATTGTTAAATCTAATCTATTAACCCAAATTTCCAAACATTATGTTCAACGTCATGTTGACAACAGCTTTACTTCACCGCGTGTTGTTTAATGATTCATTAATAATCAGTTCAAACGCTGCGTCCCGACCAAGTCGAGCATAGGAGATTATTCTTGTGCGCTCCTCTGTGTTGCATCACTCGGACATGACGGCCGCTGACTTTTGACTAATGGATGTATAACTTGCTTTGTAACATTGTAGCGATAGTTTTAACTGACTTAGTCGACATCAGAAGTAATTTAACATAATTTTGATTTTTGGAAGATATACAATAAGATTAGTAATTTGTTTCTCGAATCGTCTACAATAATACATTTGTGTACATAATTTAAATGCCTGATTCGTTCGTAATAGACACGAAAATGACCTTAACATTGGTAAACAAACTTCAGAGAAACTATTATGAAATATATTTCGGCAAAAGCGGCACATCAATGCGTGAGCATTCTGTGACTGTGTGGAAATAAAGAAATTGCATCGTGACAAACACAAATACTTACGAGATAAACTCACTGGGTTAAATAAGTAAGCTTAACTTTCTTAAATTTCTAGAGGAGTGAAAATATCTATAATTTTGTAGAAAGAAATTTATGGACGCGTTTGACCTAAAATGTATTAATGAATACAACTAACTTGTGGAGTATGACCAACTCAAAGTTGATTTATACTTGAAACAGAAGCGAAAATCGAGATAGGTACAAACATAGTCTAGTCATAGAAAATGTAACAATTATTACTAATTCATTAATTACTGTCGTACACATCTCAAATTTGTATTTTTTGCCATTTTCGCCTTTAATACCTATAGCATAAAGTATAAAATGTTTATAACTCCTGCGTTATTTCTAGCGACGTTCCGCTGTTTGATTCGGTGTAGATGTTCGGCAGATATATGAATGCGATTTTCACCGCATTTCTCTCAGTTACTTTCCAAGCCCGGTTGAATAACCCTCGTTAACGCATCACGTAATTACGTCAATCTACGAGTCCACTATTAAAACTTGGACACAAACTAGTGACTCCTGTTCTACGTCTTCCATAATCGGCTAATATGCAAGTGCATTACGTTCGTTAGTATGTTATGACATCGAGAGTATACGAACGTTCTTGTGCGGTGAAGGGTCGCTATAAGATGTCCCAGGCGAACATAAGTGTAGGTTTCATAAATAAGATGAAGATTTATCATAAGATGTGCATGCATGCATAGGCACATGTAATAAGTAAATAAAGACAAGTATCAGGAATGTGCTTCTGACGTACCAAAAAATAACTTATTTTATTATTATTTAATACATCACACCACTTTATGCATTTATTTGAAATACGTATACATACATAACTATCAACATGTTTATTCAGTTCTTATGTACTTTTTATGTACGATCTCTTTTAAAACTTAAAAATTGTTGAATCACTAATCACTCAAATTTAAAAATTTTAGCCATATCGATTCTAAAGTCTTTAAGTTAGAACCACGAATTAAGTTATTACTTAATTGAGTATGAAAATATTGTATAACAGTCAAATAGTCAAAATAATTATACATTATTATAAATGTGAAATTTAAAAAAAAAACATTTACATAGTACTAACAAGTCATTCTAGACATCTAGCCGCCATTAGGTGTCTGCGACGCCACAATACAGCCCGGCGCCCTAGATTCAAACTGAGAAAGTCTCTAACTATTAAAATTTTCTTCGTGAAAACATTTAAAGTTTCACTGACTCTACCTACTAACATTCATTTAAGTTCTAAACATATATCATTATTTGAATATATGTCTTCATGTGAATGATGCGGCGAAGGCTATTTAAGTGACACTAAAAGAAATGGAAAGTGTACATTTAGAAAATGTGTTAATACTAGAGATATTTGTCACTCTAAGTGTGAAATGTTTGTCAACGATACGTTTTCTATATTACAAATAAATCATTGGCAACATTACAATACGCATTCAATTTTAGTTTCATCGGCTCTTTTTAAATTTTACCATTATCTTTATTCGATATTATTTACAATTGTGATTATGTATTGATTATGTATTTCATATATCACGCTTCTGAATATATATGTATGTATGTGTTATCGTCGTATGTGGTATATATATAAATGTCTATCATCCCCTATCCAAAGGAATTGCTATTGATGTTTGTTCAAACAACAGACAATCAAGTTAGCACCCAAAATAAATTATCATTCGAAAATATCATTTAGAGAAAAACAAATGAGTGCGAGGGCCCTGAGCTACCAGTCCCACAGTATAAACATTTAATCTAATGTGAATAAATTAAATAAGACTTTGTGATTTCTTTATAATTATTTGAGCAAAACATATGTAAATTAATAAGTTTCTTAACTAGTAATTGATTACAACTTTGTTGGGCAAGAGGCAATCAATATTAGCCAATGTCTTTGACCTTTTAAGCGGTATTTTTCTTCGTATGATGCGACGTTTCATTCATTCATTTTATTTAAGAACTCTTTTTGTTTCAACACTTGTTATTTTCTTGCAGTTGAAGATTAAACTTTTTAGATCTTGGGTTAATTTGAAATTCACAATTATTAATATGTTTGATTTCTGCTTATTTATAAGGAACAAAACGCAGACAACAAACAACACGTTTAGATTTTTATAGATGTGCAAAGTAGCAAACAAGTCACCCGATTTGAAATGGTCGTAGGCATCCGCAGCAAGTGCTGGGGCCACCGGTAAGTTCCACTGGTGATCCCAGAGCCCCCACCTAACGCACTCGAGGAAGGATACACAGGGCGATTTTAGTAAGTTAAACCTCACATAAC